>ML210459.1:2234-22863 GCA_004369085.1 Coprinopsis marcescibilis | reverse complement strand
GTGTCTGGAGAAAGTAAGAAGCGAAGCTGGTAGTGATGGATTATGTCACACGTTAGATGCAAATCTTGTATACAAATATCAGGGAACATGTACCATGGTGCCACATGTGCTCATAAGTCCATCGGTGGCACGGAGCTCGGGAACGGAGCTGAGTGCATTGGGGGACTGGAAGGAGAGAGTGTCAGCAGGAGCATCGGCGCTCTGTGCTGCCGAAAGGCCATAGAGAAGCCACGACCGAGCTTAATAGCATCATACGACCACCAACAATGAGTTCCTAGCCATTGGGGTCCCAGAATAGTTACAACATACCTGAATCACAACGGGGTTGAGGAGAAAATCTTCCCCATGGCTTGACTCGTTGGCATAGAGGACAGGAGCGTACCGTGGCCAACGAGGATTCCTGTGGGCAGCGTAGCCAGTGAGAGCACGGATGCGCTCATTGTCCAAGCAAGACTTAGACTCCGAAGCTTTGAATATACCTGCTGGGATGTTGGGCTTGTTGCTGAAGAGGAAAGGAGCCACCTGGCGTGCGCACTTAGCGAGATTACCCCGGTGGGCAGTGAGGTGTTCCTTGAACTGGGGTGAGAGAAAAATGAGCGATGAAAGACAACTTGATTCAGAGGATCATAAGTCGAAAGAGCTCACCTTTTGCGCATAGACAGGATGACCAAACGGATGAAGTGATACAAACTCGTGGTCCTCTTCAGGAACCGCAGCATACAGGTCTGCAGCTTGACCTTCCTCGAGAGACACGGAGTCGGCATACCTGTCCAGTGAGTTGTGCTTGAAGGCCGGCTTGGCTTTCCCAAACACGCCAGGGAGGAGGTATGGTGAGTATAAATGAAGGTAAATGAACGAGGCCTTTTTTGCGGATGCATCAATGTATTCAACCAGGTCAGTAGCCTCCTGGGATGCAGAATCGCCATTGCCAGAGGGAGGCTTGTCCAGTGGCGCTTTTGCACCACAGGGCTTGCGCCTGCGTGTATGTGTTGCGATCTTGAGGTTGAGATTGGCGTTGCAAGTCATGAGCTCTGCAACCTCCAGTTCAAGTTCTTGAATATGTGAATGGAGTCGCCAAAGCACCTAGAGCAACGTATGGGGTGCTATTAGAGTCCAGTCCATCAATGGTAAACGCAGAAAGGTGTACTCACGCTATCATCGGGAACGGTAGAGGCAGTAGATATAGAAGTAGAGGCAGTAGATATGGAGGTAGCAGAAGACATTGGAATGTACTCGAGTTTGCTGGTAGAAGTGTATGAGCGTGTTGGTGGGTGAGTAAAAGCTGGTAGAGACCTGTCCCTTTTATTGTCGGAGCATTAGTTGCTTTGCAAACTTCTAAGCTCCGAACTGAGAGCATCAGCAATGTGGTTGTTCAAAATACCAATTAGGGACCGCTTATCGCCTTGTTCCCGCTCTCTGAAGTTGTCCTATCAACTGCTTTCAAAAGAGAGTGGATTTATGGAGTATTGAGCAGGGTCGTTGGACATGGACCAGACGTAACATGGGGACCCTGAACTGCGCTGTCGCGGGCGCTTATTTTTTTCGAGTGTACATGCGTTAAGGGTCAAGCAAAAGCGGAGTGCATCATATTGCAAGTTCTTAAAATAACTGTATCCGCACGAGATTATGTATCTCCAAAGCCTGTTCATCCACTTGATTAATTACACACGTGTCTCTAAGACGTACAATAGCTGCAAGTGTCTGCCTCATGGACATGGTCGCACAGAGATTTTGGAAGACTCTCGGGTTTCTCCTATTTGAAACAAATTCCAATCGTACCACACATGCATATACATTCGGCTAACCAAAAAATCAAAAGGGAAGTCGCGTAAACCGTAGCTGCTTCTGTGCAACAAGCATTCGGTGGCGAAGCCAGAAATCCGGATCCAGCACGTCCATCACCACGTACTCGTCCTTATAGGGACATGCTGGATCTTGGACTAAGACTGCTCCACGTACAATGCTATTAACACTTACTGCAGTCGCAATATTCCTTCCCCTCCGCATTCTAACACGTGTAAGCCGCAGCTGCCTGTCTGAAAGGCGATTGGTGAAAGAGTTGGCTGTAACTGGATTCTCGTTGCACGGGACAGCAATGGCGATGAGATGGGTGGCTCCTGAACCATCAAGCTTGATGGCGACTACACAGGCTAGCTGTGCATACCAGAACTCTTGAGGTGTATGCTGAAGCAAAGCAAAGTCGTATCGAGGGTGTCCGAAGAATCTGGGATTTGTGCGAAGATAATCGGTCTGTACTGACAGGTCTTTGCACGAGGTGTATGATATCTTGGTATATCTATATATCTTGATCTGGTTTGCAATTGAACAGATCTAAATTAGTGATTAGATGAGATGCGTGTTAAAGGTCACTCACTGGCGATTCCAAAGATACTTTGGGTTTGTTTCTGAGCTTGTTGCAAAGGAATGCTTTTACTTTGAGAACAATTGTCTCAGGAGTCTCCAATTCTCCAAGATGCTTGGGACAGAAGGATAGTATGTCAGACAGTGTGTGTTGGCCTTCGGCTTCCGACCCCACTGACGCCTGACTTGTCCCAATTGTTCTAGGGGATTTATTCCTGCGAGCGGGTGGTGGATCCTTGCATAGGATATCCTGGTTGTTGTATGCTGCCCATTCATCGATATTGTTCACGAGCGACGGGGAGTTGAGAACGGTCCATCGATCAAGTTCATTCAATAGGCTTCGAATGGTCGAGCAGATGATATCATCGTGCTCTAATTTCATGATCTAGGACATATGTTTGAGTGCTTAGACTTAGGTTTGAACTAGTGCATTAACAAGCACCTACCTGAGGATCTGTGTTGTGGAAATTTGTCTGCAGCTGGTACATGTCCTTATACTTTCCGTGCTTGTGTTCATTCGGTTTTGTATTCCCATTTTGCGTAACACCCTTCCGAATGATGTCCATAATCATGTGGATCTGGGTGTGCATTTTGGGGAAACTCCACCCTTTATTGGACCCTCCGTGAGCAATGTATGCCTTTCAATCGTGATGCCGTTCATTGTTTATTGAACGCCATAATCATTCCAGATTTATTGGGAATACACACCTTTAAAAGCTGCTCAAATAAGCGCAGCTCGCCTTCGGTACCCTTTACTGTCTCTGTTGTGTGGCAGCAAAGCGACGCGTACATATCGAGCATTAGATAGCTTCTGATAAGCTTCAGTAGGAGGAACCCGGGACTTTTCCTATTGCTGTTGAACAGTGTGTGTGTCGCAAATACTAATATCTGTAGCACGTTGCATTCAACTAGATGGAACTTGTACCGTAATCATTGTGGCAAGTACCTTTGACAGGTCCTCAAATTTGCGACCATCGCTAAACTCCCTCATTTTCGCAAGGTTATTAAAGTGTATCAATTCCCGCCATCGCGGGAACTTGTCCAATCTGTTGTGAACATTGCGCTGAAGGTAAGTGGTTTAATCACTATCCAAATCCGAGATACGTACTCAGCATCTACCTTTGCCTCAAGCTTTGAACCCTCAACTACGCGAAAGAATTCGGAAAGAAGGTGGTTGCCAAAGAGCCCAAGATGGTAGGCATGCAGCCGATCCCATGAAATGGCATCGTATACATCCACATGACCAAGACGCCAAAAGACATTCTGTAAAAGCAAGTTAGTTTGGAAGATGACATTGCCACCATCACAATCCTATTATGGGCCAGACGTTAAGCCATACCTTGACGTCTCTGAGTCCGACTCTCATGAGAGTCTCGTTTCTATCCTTCAGCGTTTTGCATGCTTGGGCTTTGTCGTACACCCTTTTCATCTCCTCTGTGGTCCGAAGGGGGTACGTCTTGGAGATTTGATCCAGTTCATCACCTGGTACCAGGCAGATGGGACATGGACATTTGCTGTTGATGCCTCGTATTGTGGCCATCACGCATCTATACATTAAGTCAGATAGTACAAGAAACCGTCAATGAAAATTGGCCTACTGCTCTTCATAATCAGCCAAAAGTATCATGACCAGCGGAAAAACACCGCGTTGTATGCCATCACCGCATTGGAAGAAGTATCCAGTCTTTGAGTAATCAACGATGGACTCCAAGATGTTCTCAAAGCCTTCATGCCAGACGACTCGCTTGAAATCAGCAAATTGTCGTGTGCCCGATTTGTCAGCGTCCTCAGGGACCTTGTGGTTAATAAGGCCAGATTATGGTCAGCTTGTATCTCTGGGTATAATCCAGGTGGGTTCAGAAACAATATGCACAACCGGCAGCCACCCAACTAGCCGCCCACCCGCAATTCCTTCGCCATTCCGTACTTCCGTAGGTAGGTTACCACACCGTGCGTATACAGGATAGCCTTTCTTTGTGCCAAACGAAGAGAGCCGCGTCTTATCTGCATATAGAATGATGCAGAATGGAACGCCCCCTTCTGGTAGCTTCGACTGGGTTCAGAGAGATCAGGTGCAGTATTAGTCAAGACATTTGTCTGGTGATAGAAGAGATACCCACCTGCGTCTCCCACCAGGAGTCCGCTGTCCAGGGTTTGGTGAATATACGTGTTGTAGTGCCATCTGAGTTTTCGCGAAAGACTTTCTGGGCATTCCACTCGAATCGGGAAACAATCGCGCGGTCCTGAAGAAGCTCCTTTACCCAGCCCCAGATAGGCCTCATCCAGACATTGAATTCAACATCCTCGTTCTTATATGCGACAGTATATGATTGCTTTGATAACTATTGAGTATCATAAGTAGATGTGTCATTGAACTACACATAACAGAGTAAAGAATGGACATACACCCTTTCCAGCACTTTCCCATGCGGCTGTCCAGATGTTTTCCAAGTCCCAAGAGTCTTCGATGGTGAAAGATCCAGGCTTCTCAATAGCCTCCTTTATTAGAGTAAGGAGACGGGCCTTCTGAGGTTGATTGAGGTTGTTTTCATGCATGAACGATGCGAGCTCAAAGTCGAGCCGCGTTCGAAACGGCTGCCACGGCTCAGGATCAGGAGGAAAGTCGTTAGAAGTTGGAATACGATCCAGATAATCATCGGAGGTCATGACCTGAGGCGCCATCTGGCTTCTGGGATGGTACTCGACTTGTATCTTGTCTTCCTCAGCCCAGCCATTGTTGTCATTGACCCCCATTGAGGGGAGTTGCTCTTCGTTCTCCAAGCTGTCTTGCTCCTCTAAGCATTGAAAGTTCCAAGTTAGAACCAGTTACAAACGACTGTAGCCACCAGCAACTACGCACCCATTCCAGAACCTCCACTCATCTCGACATCCCTGTCTTCGTGCAGTGGCTCCGGAGGTGGTGGCACTTGATCGAGCATGGCATTGTCTGCGTTGGGATCTGGCAATGGCTCCAGTCCAGGTGTTGCCGTCTGCAAAGGTGTTCCAACAGATGAACTTGGTGTATGGCTGATGGGTGGGCAACGTATATCAGCTGTACCAGTTGAAGACGGTGAGTCTAGTCAGCTTTCGAATTAAACGACAGACTTGGATTAAATTAAACTAACCAAGTGGGTTGTACCGATTGTGAGCAGAGCTGGATTGTCGAGGATCCTGAATGGAACCCCCAGCTGGTATGGATGGGCCTTGAAGACACCCAATCAGAGTTGCTAATGCAAGAAACCACAGGACATCGCTTACCAGTACCCGATAGTTGTCCCTGGACCACCCTGAATGTGCGCTCACATGCACACTTGTGATTTTTGATACCAGATTTTGTGTATTGACCTCTACAGAACTCGCAGACTACCTTGGTGGACATGGTGGGACAAGGTAGCACGCAGAAATGCAGTGATTTCGAGTTCCAGGTGAGCAATAGATCATGTTCGTACCACCCTGATCAAGTGTCTGATTATCTTAATCTCAGTGGAAATACATGTTCTATTTGGGGTGGTTGATCAAGTACCAAAAAGGTAGATCAGAGGCAGGATCTAGCCGAACAATGTCTCGATTTAGCGAATTCCCAGATTGATCTACCCACGCCCTTGATCAAGCACTTAGGAAATTTGCGACATTACCCGCAGATTTCACATCCACTGTACCTCATACAATGGATGCAGGAGGATCAAACCCGGTATGTGTGCTCAATCATACGCGATGTTCACCAGCAATCTAATGATGTTCTAGTGAAAGGGGAAGGCAACTCGATGCCAAAGAAAGTGAAAGCGCAAATCCACAGGCACCAATCACTCTGAGCCAGAGCAACAGCAAGGCTCCTCTGTCCAGACAGAGATAGCTGCGGTCCCAACTAGTGCTATGAGCGTTGAACAAGGTAGTCCCTTACCTAGAAAGTGTTACTAGAGACTCTAACTGGCCCTCTCAATGCTCGCCAACAGCCCAAGTACACCTGACAATGGCACTTCCGCCACCAGCTCCAAAGGAGGACATGGGAAATCGTGTTATGCATCAAGGTTAGTCAACCAGTGTCACGGACACTCCACCTGCATTGACTAATTATATCTAGTGGGAACCTTAGTGAATGGAGGAATCCTCAACAATGCGCAGGGAGTGCACATTGAGGGGTCTGCCACGCTGATCAGCGCACGGAACTATACCACTGTCTATAATACCATGGTCCAGCCTGATATTTCTGAGAAGGGTACATATGCATATGGATAATGGGTATGTTGGAGTTTCTGACATCGATTTTGACCTAGATATGGCACTATTTGAGAAAATTGTGGAATGGCTTAGCCATATCAATTATCATGCCATCCAGGCTGATAACAATGGAAAGCGGGCGGAGGGAACAGGGGCATGGGCCTTTGACAACCCAAAGATCGCAAGTGGCTAGGGGGAGCTCTGGGAGTTCTATGGGGGGTGGGCATGCGTAAGTTTAACGTACCATGACAACAGGGTTGTCACTGACTCTCGTTGCATTTTAGCAGGTGCTGGAAAGACTGTACTAGCATATGTTGCTTCTTTGTGGGTCGGGTAACATACTAACGGCTGTAAAAGTTTGATCATCATCGACCATCTCCTACAGGAGGCCAGGGCCAACAAGCGCATCTGCGTCACGTTCGAATTCAGTCACTACACCGACCAGTTCACAGGTGACAAGGTCCTTGGTGGGCTCCTTTGCCAGGTCATCCAGGACCATTCGTCCACTATCGCCTTTGTAAAGCCAATGTACAACTACCACCACCAACGAAAGACCCAACCATCACAGAAGGAACTCCTTGATGTCATCCGGGCCATCTTCAACTCGGACCTATTCGACGAGAAGTTCTGTGCCCTGGACGGCCTGGACAAGGCTTTCGAAGATACCCAGGTTGACGTTCTTGACGCTCTTGCAGGCCTTCCAGCGAATTTGCTCCTCATGTCACGCCCACTACCACTGCTCAAGGACCATGTGCCGAATGCGGTGTTCATGGATATCACCCTACATGAGGCCAACATCATCCAAATGATCGAGGACAAGATTGGGTGCATGCCTAGGCTGCAAAACCTGTTGCAGAAGGGGGATCAGAAACAGAAGGTTGTCAAGACTGTGCATGAAAGGTCGTTGGGAATGTGAGTGACTTCAGGCCCAACTGTGGCATATTATCTGCTCATCTATTGGTTTTTAGGTTCTTGGTGGCCTCTCTACAGCTCAACATGCTGAGTAGCTGCATCAATGTCAAGAGCCTTGACACAGCGCTGCAGGCACTTCCTGTGGGTGTTAATGCCATGTATGAGGCCACCACGGACTGTATCAATGGTGGTCCAGCACCCAAGTTGGCTCTTGGTGCCCTGACCTTGGTTGCATATGCTTGGGAGTTGCTCAAGATGGATGATCTTCTACATGCACTTGCTGTTGAAACAGACCCATTCAAGTATGATTCCAACCTTATGGCTGACCCTGACACAGTACTGTCTGCATGCTGTGGGTTGATTACTTTTGAGCCAGAGACAAAACTTGTCCACCTTGTTCGTCTGTGTTATTTCCACTTTAATTTCCTGAATTATAGCTTATGCTCTACATTTAGACTACACTGCACAGGACTTTCTGGTCACCTACCTTCCAAAGGTAGTGGTTGATGCAGAGGCCATGTTGGCTTGCACATGCATTGCTTGCCTTTAAGATTGTGGGTTTGAGAACTACAATTTCAAGAGCATCAACATCAATGCAAAGGAGCCTGAGACTGGTAATGGAGAGGGTGATTCAGCTCTTACCCATGCAGCCTGGTATGGCCAGCTTGATGCAGTCCAACTGCTGCTTGGATTTGATGGCATTGATGTTAATGCATCACATTGGGAGTATGGGACAGCCCTTGCACAGGCATCTGCACAGGGGCATATTGACATTGTCAAATGCTTGCTGCAGCAAGAGAACATTGATGTCAATTTCTCACAATGCCAAGAGGGGTCAGCACTCATGCAGGCAGCTTATATGGGGCACAAAGATGTGGTTGAGCTGTTGCTGCAGCAAGAGGAGATTGATGTCAATGCTACAAGACCTGATGGACATTCAGCACTATCATTGGCATTGGGGGAAATATCATGGAGGCCAAACAAACCCAGGTCAGAGATTGCTGAGTTGCTTTGGGCCCATGGGGCACAATAGGGTTTATTACAGATTATATTTATTTGTTTGCTCTCTGATATTTTGTTCTGTATTCCTGTATTATACTTGTATTTTCTGATTGCACTATAGCAAAGATTCCCCCCATTTTATTTTTTTGGGAGACATCAAACAAGGTTTACAGTATGCAGAATATCAAAGCCCCCAAGTATATTCAGACTTCAAACAGTCAACCAAATCATACATCAAACATATGAAAGTAACCAAGTTACTTGCAAGTTACCAAACACATTGTCAAGCACCTCAATGATTACAGTACATGCCCAGATCTTACACTAACCTGTTCATTAACCAGTACTCTCAATATATTTGGTCAATCAGGTAGCTACAGAAGTGCAATATGGCGTATTAGGCAAGGTAAAATATACAGGTGGCAATGGTAGACTAATTATCCTTCTTGCTGATATGTTTTTCAGCTTTGGCTATGGCAGCTGCACCAGTTTGAGGGCCGGATGTGGCTGGGGAAGAACAGTTGTTAATCAGAAGTTGAAAGAATGAACAATAGATGCAAGCATTGGACAAATTAAGAGCTGGGGAGACAAGGAGAACAAATGGAAGGGAGGAAAGGTGGGGGTGCAAGAAGGAACACAAGGTTGAGGAGTCTGCAGCAGGCAATGGTATCATTTACCAAATAGACCCAGGCCCATATGAGGTAGATGCAAGGACAAAGGATGGGGAGAACAAATGGAAAAGAGGAATATGAGGATGAAAAGTGCACAGTGGGCAATAGCATCATTTACCCAATAGACCCAAGTGCACCCAAGGTAGATACATGGCCAAGGAACGGATATGGATATGGACACAACAAACAAAACAAAACAAAACTGGTGAAAAAGCTCACCTCCAAACATGCTGGCAACCTTGAATGGCCTCTCCAAATCACCTGTCACCTCCTTGCCCAACAGGTGAATGGCCACCTTCCTGTTATTGTACAAGTTCTTGAGGCCCATCAGGCTCTGGACAAACAGGGGCTGGGTGAACTTGAAGTAAAGGTGCATGATGGCCTTCATGGCAAGGCCTATTCATGATGTGCAGAGGAGTTTAGATGTTTCTTGAAGATCTTAGTCCCAGACTGTTGTTGTTACGAGTTAGGGGTTGTTGCTGGACTGTGGTTGGGTTAGTTGGATGATTTGGACTGGGAACAAGTGGGAGTACTTACCATTGGTGCTGCAGGCTTGACTGAATGGGCACAAACAACTCAGATATTAGTTATGTTTGAAAAGAAAGAACATGGACACAGTATATTTCAACACCATTTTGTTATTCATATTTTTGATCTAAGAAGGCTGTATTAGAGAAATTCAGTGAATGAGGGCTTCAGAAACATACAACAACCAAGGTGTAGTAGTAGGGCAAGTATAACAAGCTGTACATTAACATAGCCAACACAAATGGAGTGGAGGGTTACTAGGTTGTTGAAAGGGACCTTACAGGTTACTACAGAAATGAGATTAGTAAGTTGAACACATCAGACATAGGTTGCACACATTGCATGACACCAAGAGAAATGAGGAGATTTTGGATGCCACCCAACATGGTTTTGAGAATGAAGAAAAAACAAAGGTGGATGAATGGGCAAGGATGGCAGATAGCCTGGATGCATGGGACATCAAGCTATTCTAGCTATCCTGCCTCCCCTAAACTCGCTGTCAGCCATGCAGGAAGCACTCGCTGCTCATGCATCAGTGGGACATCCACAGCTCAATTTTCACCATCATTATCCCCAATGAAAACCGTCATATGCCTCTTACAGGCCAGTACCATGTACATCGCTCGGTGGTCCAGCACCGCATCTTCCCAAGCCATCCGTAGTACGTACGCCGATTTTTCAAATGACATGCAATAGGTGCTGATGTGCTCCTCGGCCCATTCTCTCCCCTTCAGCCTCCTAAAATGCAGATTGGTATATGTTCAAGGATTGAAAACAGTGAGTGAAAGTACCCCGCAACGTCAGTTACTCATCCCGCCCAGCCTGTTCGAAAGCGCAGCAAAATTCTAGACGAAAGCAGCACTCGATTTAGCGACATATCCACCAAACAAAACGAAAGAAAGGCTCACAAATTCTCTTCTCCCCTTGCTTCTCCGCTGAATGGTTCGCACACCCCACCTCTCTCGCTCCCTCGACTCAGAGATGTCATTCACACCTGACAGCCTGGAGCATCCCATCGCAGATCGCAGTGACACCCAGCGTTACTCGATATGCGCTCCATATATTAATTGCGGTTGCCGATGCAGATACTGATGAGGGTCTGGGTGCAGACTTCGAGGACAGTCATGACACAGGTCTGATACATTCGCTGCTTCTCAAGATGACGAAACGCGAGAGGTCGATGTGAGGACGAGTAGAATTGATTTCAGCAGTCGAAGTCAGCGCAAGGGATTGGCGCAGTGTCGATTGCGCAGGCGATGTCGATGAGACACTATCGCAGCTCGATGAGGATCCACGTCTGCTGTCGCCTGAATTTGCGCCGCGCAGTTTGCCCTAGCCAACTGACGAAGCTCATGAACCCCTGCTCTCCACCATGGACGAGGATGATATGCTTCTCGTTGTTCTCCAGCCACGGATACAGCCCTGAGCGAAGGAGACAGCGAGCTTCCGAAGGGTCTAACGATGGACGTGTGTGGAGACGAATAGAGCGGCGGGCAGGCGGGTCTGACGGTGGACGAAAGCACGAAGGTCGATGAATCCAGGACAGCCAGCAGCATCGGCCTTCACCACCACCGCACTGTCTACCCCACCACTGCGCCCTCTCATCCCCACAGTCGTCCGCCCACATGGCGGGGTCCTGCACTTCATTCTCGAGCTTTGCACTGGACGGTACTATACGGTGGAGGTTGGATGAGGGAGGGCAGAGATTGTGTTGTCAGGCTTCGTTCTGTGAAAGGCGGTGGTACAGAATGTGGCCAAAGAGGAAGAAGACGAAGCGATGCATGTAAGCTTGGCCTTGGTTACGAAGACGATGGAGAAGCGGGGGTGTGACGCAGAGTATGAACTAGTCGCGGCACACGGGGGTTTCTCTTAAGACACAGGGCAATTGAGAGTGATACTCTATGTTCAAGGGAAGTTACCTAGTACAAGTGTAGCTACTAGGTATATATACTATCCAGTTAAGTTACATAAGCTATAATATCACAAGGTGTATCTATGTACCACGAGGGAGCGAACGGAACCCTAACATAGGGTTCCGTGTATGCTTGGGTCAGTAAGACTACGTTTCCCTTACATACGCCCTCCTAGAGGTTAGAGAGAACCTCTAGAGAATGGATCCGCCTTGACTAACGTGCCATTCTGCACTCAACTGTTCGATCTGCAAAAGAGCCTGAGTAGCCGCATCATCGGCAGTGAGCGGGTAAACCGGTAAGGTCTCGGTGGTCGTTGCAGAGGGAGGTTGCGGTTCAGTAGTCGAGTCAGGGGAAGTGTTGCTTCCAGCTCCGGGGTCATTCGTAGACGCGGTGACCGAAGAAGTTATGATGATCTCTTCGGGTCCAGTCCTAGCGCCATCGCTGGGACCGGTGAGGTCCGGAGCCGATGTAGCGGGGATAACAGAGAGGTCGGTACCATCGTTCATGGTGAAGTCATCATTGCCAATGTCGGGCTCGCCCTCAGCGTCCTCATCGCCGAGACGTTCTTGACCACTGGGACCAATGTGCAGGTTCTCCATGTCGTGAATGGACTCCGCGCTTGAGGAAGGGAGGTCCGAGATGGTCGATGCAGAAGGCGAAGGAGCCATGGCGAGTCTAGGATCTCTGTGGAGACCCCATCCAGTTTGAGACGCTCCGATGGTCGGGGACATGAGATCGCGATGAGCAGACTGGCTAGGTCCTGCTACCGAAGTTCCACCCCAGCCCGAGGAAGACTGGTGGATGTTGGCCATGTGGACAGCCAGTTGACGTACAAGATCGTCGAGGTTGAACCCTGGCGCTAATTCGGCGCTAGTTGCTGCTACCGGTACCGTAGGTGGAATCGGGTCTTCCTGTTGGTCGGTAGTATGGTGATAAGAGCGGTTGGTGAAGCCTCCGCGACCGTGGTAGTGGCCAGTTGGGTTACCCCGACCACGGAAGTCTCGGGTGCGCTGAATAGAAGGGTTAACAAGGCGCATATCGGGAGGTTCAGCCAATCGAACCTGATTGCGTTCCTGTACGCGGTGTCGTCGAGCAGCCGAAGCTTGGTTGTTAAAACCAGACCCAGAAGCTGCTACTCCAGCGGGTCCCATAACGAACCGAGCTGCTGGAGCTGTGTGAAGGTTGAGCAAGCGATTGTATTGGTCCTGCTTGACCTTCAGATCGCGCTTCAGTGTCTCCATCTGGGTCACTCCGTTGCGAGTGATACCCAGTAGCTCCAAAGCGTCGTTCTTTGGGAGTGGTCGCTTGAGAAAGAGCTTTGTACTGAAGTCGTCGTTGGTGACAGGGCGACGGGGTGTGACAGGCATGATCCAGCGGCCTGTGATATCCACCTCGTAGATTATACGGGCAAAGCAAGACGTACTGGCGTTGATGGCCTTCGCGATTTCGTCGTACCTGAGGGGCTTGGGACAGCCAGGCTGAGTAGCACCGCTGACTATTCCAGCATGGAACCTGAGGATAGCGTCGAAGGTAGGTACTTCGACATTGGTGTAAATTCCGACTGCCGTAGGGTGCCTGACCTCGAGCTGGTAAGACTCTGGGTTCCATCGTACTGTGTCGATGCGACGGTTGGTGATAGGTCCACGAGCGACGTGGACACGAGACATGTTGATAGGGAGGATCAATGGGTAAGAATATGGGATGTTCTCGAGATGGTGCTCAAATTCGATCATCCCAATATAACCAAACTCTAGTTGCTCGTCTCCAGCGAACTTTCCCGATCCCTCAGGGAGATCGGAGATCTTCTCTATGCCCAGGGCGTCCATATAGTCGCGCAGGGCCGCCAGTTCTGATATCTTATCATATGTAAGCCAAGTCTTGTCGCCCGACTTCCACTGAATGTTGAACTTGGCGCTAGTTTTGGCGCCGGCGTGCGTAAGGATTCGATCAATCGCGTATTCGCGCTCAAATTCCTCATCGTCGTATTCCCATATCTGGTTGTCTACCCTTCCAGGGAACAATCTATCGTCGTTAGGTACGTGTACTCGTAACTTAGCCGCATGGAATACATCGTGAATACCACGCTGCTTCATTCTCGCTGGTAGTTCCACCTTATAGGAGTTATTTTTGAAATCCCTAAGGATGCGATAAGGTCCTATGAATTTAGGTAGGAACTTGCGTGCTAATCCCTTGGGGAAGTTCAGGTTCTCTGTGGACAGATAAACCAGGTCTCCTTCAGAGAACGGACTTGGGATTCTCTTCTTATTGGCTGCTGTGGTTTGCTTTACTCTAGCTGCCAGAATGCTATCATGAGCCGTCATGATAGCTATTTTAATTCGTTGAGCAAAGGCTCGGACCCCTGGATATTCTTCTTTCGTTGCCCAGTTCCAAACCATACCCTTAGGCATGCGCCCATGGTTGAGGAAGAAGGGTGAGTAACCCATAGTTTCCGAGCGTGCCGAATTGATAGCGAATTCAATTGCAGGTAGTTTGGATACCCAATCTTTCTGTTTTGGGCCCACGCATTGTCTGATCATCTGAGTGATGGTCCGATTAGCTCGCTCTGTGGCCCCGTCCGTTTGTGGGTGATAGGCACTGGACATCTTGAGTTTCGTACCCATGAGCCTATGTAAATGATCCCAGAATGAGGCTGTAAACCATTTATCCCTGTCACTTACAATAGACGATGGGATTCCATGGTGCTTGTAGACTTCTGCGAATACTAGTTCAGCTATTTCTTTAGATGTGTAATCATCACGACTGGCAATCAGGTGAACCATTCCTGAGAATCTATCGATAACCACGGTGATTGCATTAAAAGATGCATCACGATTCTTTGAAGTAGGTAACGGTCCAACGAAATCTATGCCTATAGATTCCCAAGGCCTGTCCGGCACTTGAAGCGGGTGTAGTAACCCATATGGCTTGTGATTCGTTGGTTTGCTTCTCCTGCATGTCATGCAGGAGTCACAGAATAGGCCTGTATCTTGGGCCATCTCTTTCCACCACACGTGGTCCCTCAGATAGTCCAGAGTCTTCCTTGTTCCTAGGTGCGCTAGTAATGTATGAGCTTCTCCTATAATTATTTCTCTAATGCTCCTTCCTTCCATCTTACAGTTGGGGATGGCTAATACTCGCTGGCCATCCTCTTTCTTCAGGTATAGTAGTTCGTCATCTAGCACAAAGTTCTTGTACTGACATGGGTTGGCTATTACTGTCTTGAAGAACGAACATTCGCTGTATCTTCCTCGGATCATCTCCGGGACGTTAATACCTTGAGGTGAGTCTTCATTCTCCAATGATATTGTCTCAGCAACATTGGTATTTGTGATAGGGGCGCTTGTATTGGAATTGTCGTCAAGATGTTGTTTGGAGATAACTGCGTCATCAGTCCCCGGGATCTTTGGCTTTTTAGCAGGTAAGCGTATTACCAGTCTTTCGGGTTCATCCCTTTGCTGCTGAATACTCTCACTCCCGCCCTCCCTTCGTTCTCCAGGTCCCCGGAGGACGAAGTTACGGTTGGCAACCATCCTGGCTGCCCATTCCTTCGAAGTCTCTTCGCGACCAGTGTCTGCGGGTTCCGGAGCAGGCTTCTGTCGCGCCCTCCGTTTCGCTCTAGGGCCCACTGTATGTTTTGCCTCAACCCCTACCAGGACCGGCGCTATGGCACTCAGGAAGATGCCATCGTCGTCTACATCATCATGGTATGTGTATTCTGAGACCGTACGGACAGTGCCCGGGGGATCGTGTGCGTACATACGTGACAGAGCATCGGACATAATGTTGTCCACACCCGGTACGTATATTACTTCGAAATCGAAGGTGGAGATCTTTTCTAACCACCTGGCCTGGCGGCCAGATAGATCCTTTTGTTTCAGGAGGTGGATAAGGCCTTTGTGGTCGGTATACCACCGGAATCTAGCCCCCTGAAGCATATCACGGTGCCGTAGCATCGTCTCAACCCCAGCCATCATCTCTAGCTCATGGACTGGGTAATTCAACTGTGCTGGATTGAGCTTTGCCAAATAGAAGGCCGCTGCCTTTGCCGTTCGCCAATCTTCGCCCTGGCTAACGACTCCAGCAACACCAGTGATACAGGCGTCTGTAACCACATTAATAGGTGGTGCGCCATCAGTATAATCGAGCGGGACGCGATGGTGGTCACGAAAGCGCGTTGCGAGATCTTTTACGTCCTCGAAGGCTCTCTGGTGAGTAGATGTCCATCTGAATGTGACATTATCACCTGTCATAGCCGATAGCACCCCCATCGGTATCCTGACGCGGTCGATATCGTCTGCAAGGTACCCGGCGACACCCAGAAATCCTCGCAGGAGATCACGGTTCGTCGGAACCTTCCATTTCGCTAAAGCGTCCACTTTGTCGGGGTCCATTCGGATCCCTTCATCATCGATTATGCGACCTAGCACCTTCATGTTCCTGCTCATTATATTAATCTTCCGTTCGCTTAAGTAGAACTGTTGTTCTTTTAGCACATCTATTATCAACTTGAAGTGCTTCTTGTGGTCCTCTAAGCTGTCGGAGTATATGATAATATCATCCAAATAAACTTCCACAAAGACACCCAGCCAAGGCAAGAACAGATCAGTCATTATCGTCTGAAACGTGGCAACCGCATTGCAGTCGCCTTGTTGCATGACTAGACTTTCTACTGCTCCTTCTGGCGTTAGCATAGCCGAGTGCTTTACGTCCTCAGGCTCAATGCAAATCTGTTCGTAGGCGTCCTGACCATCAACGATGGTCCGATACTTTGCTCTAGCCACCCTCCGCAGGATAATGTCCATATCTGGTAATGGGCATCCTAATTTCCTTGTGTTCGCATTTCGTTCACAAAGGTCTACTACTGTCCTGAGACGTGGTGGCTCACCAGCCTTACCAGGCTTAGTGATATATAACATTGGAACAGCATTGTAGCTGGTTGTAGACACCCATCTACCTGTCTTGATGTAAGCGTTTCGTTTTTCTAACCATTGTTTCTTCAAGGGCTCCGGGCATCTCGCCCTCCGCAGTTGATACCTCTTCTCAGGATCGATTAGAGGTATCCTATGATTCAGTTTCCATAATGGTGGTAGTGGTGTTACAAGCGCCGACTTGCAGATAGATTGCGCATAAGCCATTAGCTCGTCGCGCGCTTGTTGTATTTCATCCATCTCAGGCCCGAGATGGTTAGATGCCAATCTATTTACACCTTTCCCTTCTAGAGGTAGGGCTTCTTCCGATCCGATTACTACCCTAGTAGGGTTCAGACCAAACAATACTTGATGTTGATATAGGAACGGTGTTCCTAATATCACATCATAATTCGATAGGTTGATGATGTCGAAGTATCTCGACTCATCAATACCTTGATATTGAAACCTTGGGCTCATCCCAAAGTTGACCTTAGTGCGTGATCCTTGGACAGCTAAGTTCATGCTTATGGGACTTGCTAGTTCAATTCGTTTGAGCTTCAATTGTTCGGCCAGTGTGGCTGACATAAAATCTCCGAGCGACCCCGAGTCAATTAGCGCCCGGACTCGGTGTCCTTCAATCATCGCTTCGACTACCACCGGTCTTGGCACGTTGCGGGGTACTTCTTTTCTTCTGGATGCATTTCGCTGTATTCCAGGGTAAGTACCTGGAGCTACTTGCTGTCCGAAGAGTTCTAGCACATAGTCGTATCCATTTTCGACTCCCCACTTCATATTTTTATTCCAGATAATAGTTTCCTCAAGATCTCGAAGTTTTTCGATGATATCCGCTTCTTCGGGCGTTGGTGGATCGTACAATAACCGAAGTATATCCTCTTCGAGTTTATTGATGTTAAATTCATCCATGAAGCAACGGTGAGCCTTTTCCAACCGGTTACGGTACTGCTTGACGATCCTGTTGAATTTATTCCCTATGTCCTTCATAGGTATCAAGGTTTTGAACCTCAGCAGTGTATCGTGCACCCAGTAACCCTTACTTCCAGTTGATTCCGGTCCTATGACTTCAAAGCGATGCCCAGTAGTTCCCAATTCGTAAGGTCCGTCACTGCTAGGGTCCCAGCAACGCTCGAACGGGTATGGACCGTTATTTTCGAGCAGTAGCCAAAGGTGATCCTCCAGTACGTTACCTAACCGAATGGGTGGCTTAGACGCCCACTTTGTACGACATAATTTCGCCTCTAGGGCCTTTCTTCGTGAGTACCATCCAGTTAGATTGAAGTTTGCTCTTCTAGCTAACTCCCAAGGTACTACATGATCGGTATCGCTTAGATTGTCCATGACGCAGTAACCGCCAAGGACCCGGTAAGCTGAGAACCGATCATGTGTATACACATGGATGTTGCCGTATGAGTCTCCCGGGTAGGGAGCGCCAGCACGAAGCAATATCTCAATTTTTTCTAACAGTGGGTCTCCCATTCTAACCTCATCTTGTAGCTCACGGAACTCTCGGTCCTTAGACATGTCATGAAGGTTGTCAGGATTTATAGTATACCTGTCGACTTCACTATCATCCCAGTCAACCACCGAGCCTTGTTCCCAGCTGTCCGTTGCCATTCTCTGCTCCCAGTCCGAGTTGTCTGTTACTGATTGCAGTTCCGGTAGATCGTGGTGTTCACTACCACGAAAGTACTCGGTTAGTGTCATGGCTGATAGACCGATGGAGCTAAGACTGACCTCATCATCCGTGGTTAGCTCCGTCCGTTCCTTGTTACGAGATCTCTTTGCCCCTCGTCGTGGGGCGGAGATCTCAATGTTGTTGTTGGATATCCCGGGTGGTCCTCGGCTACTTGATGCGACAGCATTATTCTTAGGGCAACGCGATGCAAAGTGGTCCTTGCTTTCGCATAGGTAACACTTGTTCTCCTTCCTCAATTGTTCTTTCTTCTTGTCAGGCAATCTACTCTTGAAAGAGTTATCGCGTCACTCAAAGTCCTTTCTAAACTTAGATTGATTCGAGCCAGTTCGTTGGTTATCTGCGCGAGATTGCTCCTTCCGGAATTTGGAATTCCCAAAGGAGCTGTTGCTTCTTCCACCGATATCTCGGCGCTTCTTGGTTAATTGCTGCCTTACTGACATCGCTGTTTCGATTTTAGTTGCCTGCGCAGTCAGGTACTTCATAGATACCGTATCAGGGTCTAGGTCCTTCATCCAGAGTCTGTCCTGGATATTTTCATCCAATCCACACCAGAATTTCTGGATTATCTCTCTTTGGCTGTCAATGCCTATGGTATCCTGTAAGTCCCTAATCTCTGCAGCGTATTCCTTTACTGACTTGTGACCTTGGTATAATTTCTCCCATGCATCACGCTGTCGCTGTCTGTAATCTGGTGGGAATACCCAATTATACAGCAGTTTGAAGAAGTCCTTCAGGGTAATTTCATTTTCCCTGTTGGCTATTTCCATTTGATACCATTTGAATGCTTCCCCCTTTAGGAAGGGTGAAACTTGGATAATCATGCGGTTTTTCTTGACGCCCGCATCCTCTATGTAATTGCCTACAAGTGTCATGAATCGTTGAAATTCACGAATGTTCTGATGACCATTGTAGGTATCTGGAGTAATCGCTTTTGGATAACGATGGTGGGAATTATTGGCTTTCAACCCTTTTTTATCCTTATGCTTATTATCTTCTGAAGTTTCGCTAGACAAATCAGATGACAAAGAGCTCTCATCATCTGAGCTTTCGCTGTCACTGTCATCCCCGTCCGAGCCCTTTTCCGGCCCCCGCTTCCTATCTTCATTTTCAGACTCGGAGTCAGAGGATTCGGACAAGCTTGATGAGTCTGATGGACTGCTCGCAGCGCGGTTGTGCTTCCTTCCACGCCTAGAGGTATGTTTCTTACCCCTTTTTTTCTGTTTGACTCTCTTATCTACCTTACCTATGCGTTTGAAGGTATTGTTGAGGGATCCGGCCGCGTTTAGGCCCGGAACATCGTCCTCAGCTTCTCCACCATAGGCCTCATTATTAGAGCCAGGTGTTTTGTCCAAGGTTCTGTCTATCACGCTGCTCATGCGCTCTGAAAGGGGTGTGTTTTCCTTTTCAGCTGGGCGCTTGCGCGATCGGGATTGAGATCCAAGTTGAGCACGGTATCGTTCCCGGCTCTTCCTGTTTTTCTTCTTTTCCCCTTCTGATAATACTTTATTTTGCGCAGTAGCTAAGTTAGGTTTATCGTGGGGATTCCCTTGGGTACTATTCCCAGTATATCCCTCCTGTATCAATTTCTTAGCTGCATTTAATATTATCTCCTGTACCTCGATGTCATCAGCATCGCTATTGGTCAGTTCGCCCCAGTTACGAGGGTCTGGACCCTTTCCTTTTGCCTTGGAAGGTCCTGATGCGTTCTCACTCATGCTTACCGAATTTAAGCGCTCTTGGCGTCTCTCAATTCGGTCGACTTGGTTTCTATTCAAACCCGATCGAGCTATGTCGATCGTGCGTCGTTGTTCATTTGTGAGGTTACTGCCACGCAGCTCATTGTTGCTGGAGGCTCTACGCATGGTTCGTGGAGTCCTAAATATGCTACGCCGGTCATCACCGGTGCTAATTTCAGATCCACTATCTAATTCTCCGCCCTCGGCGGGTTTAGCCTCTCCCTCGGTGCGCACACCTTTGGGAGGTCCGTCGGTACTATCCCGCAGGATTCCCGACGTGGTTGACCTCTCGATCCCCACTGCTGACATGCTAGGAAAAGAGTTGTCAGTTGTGGGACGTAGAGGAGGGTGCGTACCTTCGATCCCCGTCTGGCTGGCTGCCGGAGCCTGGCTGGCGGTGTTGGTACGTGCCCGTAGTTTATCGCGGTAGGCGACGTTTGTTGTTGACATTGTTTTCTTGCCGTTGTCGATGTCGGTGGTCGCGGTTGATCAGACCTTGGTTCCCGGCGGCGATGAGGCAAGAGGGTTGTTATAGACGAAGAGTTGAGCTCTCGAAAATATGTGACGCGGAGTATGAACTAGTCGCGGCACACGGGGGTTTCTCTTAAGACACAGGGCAATTGAGAGTGATACTCTATGTTCAAGGGAAGTTACCTAGTACAAG
>ML210458.1:6054-25412 GCA_004369085.1 Coprinopsis marcescibilis | reverse complement strand
TAATTGTTAACTTTATTGAATTCGTTTCCCCATGTCTGACCCCCGTGTCCTGCGAATTCGAAAACACTTGCCTTCATTCACCCTTGCTCTCTCCACTCTGCCTGAGGAGTCTACCATCGAAGACTTTTCCTGCTCACCTACTTCACCCCGAGATTCGTACATTAACCGCCAACCGTCAGATTCCTCTGATTTAATGGTATGCTTGTGTCAGTTCGAAAATCGTCGGCGGATTCCTGAGACTTTCTTGCAGATGACTGCGGACCAACGTTCAAGCAAGAGGTCTGCGTACTCTATCTTCTTCTCGGTAAGAGTTACATGGTTTCATTCTGCACTTACGTACTGATACAGATCGATTCTCAGTCCAATAATTCAGAACACGATTCGGACGATGGGAGCGATATTGAGACGGATTGTGGTTGGGACTATGATAATGATGTGGTTTCTACATACTCAAAAGATTCTGCCACCATCGTCAACCCACCGCTGGCACGCCTCATGTTCATTCGAGTACGTCATCTCGCTGGCCTTTCAGAAGTTGGACTTTTCTTACTTGAGCCCCAGAGCCTCGTCTGGAGGCTACTTCGGCGATGCCCTGAATGCGGAGAGAAAATTAAAAAAACCCTTGATTCGAAGCCAACGCATACGACCAAGACCTTTACACTGAAACAACACTTGACATTCCTGGGGGTTCAACGTAGCTCCCAATGGAAACAGTGGCCGTGATCACTGGCATGAGGTTAACGTTAACCGCCCAACACCACTGCTTTGCATAGTCCATTCACTCGAATCCTCGGAGACGCACCACTCCATAACATTTGCATCCAAATGAACCCTCTTCTCATTCAATTTCTTGCACATTTCATTTACAAGCACTCACATATTGACTGACAACCCCAAAATCGCATGATTTCCTTCGTTATCGTTTTGCACAAGTCGAAACTTACTTTATTGCACTAGTTTTTGATCATCCGACAATAGCTCTCATATTATTTTCTGTACATAGATAGACCATAGTACTCGTGTATCATAGAAGACTCGTTGTAGAGTCGGGCCCTATGGGCGCACAATCATCATTTCACGCCTGGCTAATGTACTGGAGTTAATATATAAGCATCGAATCCACAACCCATTCAGGAATGTTCTATCTGAACACGTTGCAAGTCTCATTCAGGAGCTGGAACGCCCAGGGTGGCGTTATACGATTCTTTTAACCCTCTCACGAAGAGATCGTGGAATCACGAATTCAGGAGTCATAACTCTTAAAGGAACACTGACTCGTCTGCGCTAAGCTAAATTGGCCATCTGATGACTGCAGGATTGCCTCGTTGAGCAACTCCGTGTCTTCACGTGCCGCCGCTCGTACGGCATTCTAAGCGCCGAACCGAGACTGGTTTTTAATTAACGCGACGCGCAGCAACTAAAAAACCGCTCACGTTTTGGAAGTTCTGTAAACGTATAGACCCTAATACTACCTGATTTTAATGGGAGAGGATATTACGGTTCGGCCTGGGGTCTTGGTAAGAATCAAGACAAATGTCAGAAAGGGTCGTGGGTTGTGTGCATCAACTAACGCAGTTGACGCGTCGAACATGTGAATGTCAGGGCAGGGTCATCCCTGCATGGAAATATTATCCGTCAATATACACAATTCCGCGTGTTCTGAGTCAAGATTCAAGAAGAATCAAGGCTCCGCTGGTAGCGAAACGGAGTATTATGTAAAAGGTTCTTGCAGCGCGTCCTCAACGGGGAATGTATGGCTCTCCGCGTAATAAGGGGAAGCAGTTGTAAATGGAACCGTTGACCGAGAGTAGCAAAACACCCTGACTGTATTCATATTCTTCTGCGAGTTAGCGGTTAAGCCTCGAACTCGCAAGAAAACCTGACTGTGTATTTTTACGTAGACCATCGGCATTTGCCGAATGTCGGGCCGGTCGCGGCGAAATTTGCCAGCGTTTGCTTGGTAAATGCGCAAGCGGGCGCGTCGTGACGGTTGTACTAACCCAACAGCGATGTCCATCCTCCACCTTGCTCTCAGATCCTCACTGGCGGGAACGGTATGCCGACGATATTCGAGTACAGTGGCCTCAGGAACCAGCACAGGAACCAGCACAGAGTCTAGCAAAAAGAAAGCGGGTGTGTAATTAATGTATGTTTTTGGTGTGCAGTTTCTTTAACATGTTTCCGTCGGATTCTAGCGACACCCCAGTCATCGTGCCCTCCAGACACTCTGCTGAAAGGGCTGAACTATCTTAAGGGGCAGCCACCAGTGCTTGCTTTGTCAGACGACCAATACCCCGACTGGCTATGGAACATTCTGAAACCAAAAGAGTATCCTGATGATGGACCAGGAGGAATGGCGGAGCGCAAACAGCGGAAGTCGGACAGGCAGCAGGCCATTAGAGACCGCAATTTCATGTCTACCCAATAGAAGGAGTAGTCGAGGTGCGTTTCGCGTGTTGTTGAACTGCTTCCATTTCTAATGATTCTCTATCACAGAACCCGTTATGCATCAAACCATAGTACACCTAATATCATCGCCATTTCTCTGTTAGCGCCAACTGTCCACAATAGACGAAAAAGAACTTTTGTCAACGTTATTGGGAACCCCGAAGTCACCTCATAGTCACCCGAAATTCCTTGTTGCCTTGTCCTCGATTCTCTAGTTCGTCCGAATCTCAGTTGAACCATAGAAAAAGTTGGAAGAACGATGGACAACGCGTTTATCTAAAGAAGGTGAACAGAGATGGAAGTTCTGCAACAAAGCATCACCCACCAACTACTCGTCAGCGCTGACGTTGATCTACCGGATGTCGGAGAGGATGTGAATTATGTTTGTCCAATCCCTTCTCGGGGTTAACTTTTACCTCTCTCTTCAGTATGCTGTATCCGGCCCGTCAAAAAGGCGCGCACTCTGGGACTCTGTCCCTATATGCAGATTCGCTTGAACAGATTCTGCCCAGAAATGGGTGATCACACCGTCTCAAGGTACCTGTACCAGTCTTCCATCTTGTTAGCTTGATGTTCATTTTTTTCCTGAAGGGATCCATCATTGCCAAGTATCGCAAGCTCAGTTCCTGTATCCCTCATTTACATTATCGGAAGGCTTACGGCTACCTCTCAGGAGTGATAAACATGGACAGATCAAGGTCGCATCACATCCTTCTTTTCGTTTCCCTATTCCCAACCACCTGAGATGCCTTCATCCGTCCCTGAAGAAATTCTCGAGCGATACGGAATGACCCTCGCAAAAGGCGACTACGCCAATTGTCTCCTGACATTCTTCGTCGCTGGTAAGACCCTGATTACTAGTGCATTTTCCGCTCATAGGTTCTACGCCTCTACTTCGGCAGGTATCCAATGCTTTATGGCGGTACATGGCTTATGTATCCTGTTCGAAACCCCAATCAGCAAAAGGAAGGCTCGAGCACCCTACATCGCAGTCAGCCTTCTTATATTCGTAGCCTACACCGTGGCGGCAGGCCTTGATGCCACGAGACCTTTCGAATTTCTCCTCCAGGCATCCAACGGCATCGAGGTACTCGATACTTGGGGAATTAAATGGCAGATATATACGTATCGTGCTTGCTATACATTGCTCACTATCCTGGGGGACGGAATGCTGGTATGGATCCTGATATCACTCAAATGTTGCCGCCCGTTACTTACGTCCTGCTACCTAGCTGTACCGGTGCTATCTTCTACTACAGGGATCACTGTGGCTCATGGCTTTTCCGATGTTTACATACCTCGCAGTGATCGGTGAGACGATGTTCCGCTGAAATGACATCTAAATTTGGTTGCTGATGTAGGTTGTTGCTTCAGCACTTAGTATCGCCCAGATCGCCGTCCTTGGAAGCCGGGCTCACTATCCTGTCGAAGGTGCTTGCGTCGGCATGAGCATCGTGACAAACGTGACCATCACAGCCCTCATCTCCACACACATCATCAAGGGCCGCAAAGGCCTTTCACCAAGCATCATCCCTTCTTCAAGCCTTCGAATATATACAGGAACTGCGCACATCCTCATCGAATCGGCCTTGCCTCTCACTCTTTCTGGAATCGGATTTGCTGCAGTGTTGTTCGCCCAGTCCGGGAAGACCATCCCTGAGCGTACCAGGCTTTTACCAGCAGAAATCACGTTTACAGTGCTCTACTATGCATTCCTGGTGTGTATCATGTTCTTGATCGAGTGCCAAGGCAATGCTCTGACTAGGTTCTAATTGAAGGCCATCTCACCACAAATGATTGTCTTTCGGGTCACGACGGGGAGATCGTGGACTAGGAGACCTGATATCACAAGTAACGATGACCACCCGCGCTCCCATGTGAATTTTGCGCCTGCCTTGTCTTCAACCAAGCAATCATCATTTGTGGGGGATGATGTGCAAGACAGAAATATCCTTGGTGAGCTTGAAACTAATGTGCATATGTAAGACAATAGATTATTATTTTATCTTGTGTAGAGTTAGGACATTTTGATCATAATACTGTGCATATGCCTAGTTTGTATCAGACCATTTATGTGCATGAGAGAACTTCAGCTTCAGCTGCTGCCTTCAGGCTGAAGTGTGCTGCTGGGACATTGACATGACTGAGTGTAGGCCCATGAAGTGCACCAATGTTGTGGAAAAATGATGATCTGCTTGATGTGAGTGCCTTGTGCTTGTTACGATGCAAGGCGAATAATATGCCTTAGTCGTTCAGTAGTCTTGAGATAAGTGAGAGGAGTTACAACGAACCAACATTGAGACAGATTGAGCATTTGAATTAAGATTGAGTAAGACGAGTAATGGAACTCGTATTGCAAGACTACTTGGAAGTACAAATGAAACAAGATCGAAGCTACAGTACAACTACCTAACAAGGTAAGTTTAAATACAATTCTGTTATCTCTTATCAATGTAATCAATAAGGTCCATCCGTTATCATACTATAAATACTTCTTATCTATCCTCATGTCTGTTATCAAGAAAAACTATATCCAATAAGACCTTCTGACCGTAACTCGTGTTCCTTTGTTATCAACCAATCAAGGTCTTCTTCGAAGATGCCCATGGACATAACATTACCCCCGCTTATCTCTGAAATTCTCCTGAATTTAGTATTGGTCATAGATGTTGTGTCCATCACTGTTGTAATCATAGATGTCAGTGTTGAGGTCGTTGTCTTCTGGTCCACAGAGTTCCTCTTCTTGTTGTCTTTGGATCTGTTGGCAGTCCCAACTATCATATTGGTGGTTTGGTCATAAGGTTCCATAGCCTGGGCAGTTTGGGGAGGTTGGACAGTTCTTGGCAAAATGTCTGTATTGTCTGCAGTGATGACATTTTCGATGGTGTCGTTGTTGATGAATCGAGGCTGGGTTTTGGGGATCCAGTTTCTGGGTGGTAGGACCATAGTTTGGTTTATGAGATGGGCTGGGGGTGGCGTTGATTTGAGAGGTATTTGGTCGGTTTGAAGATCAGGGGTGTTCTGACTTTGTGGGGTTAGGAATGGAGAGGTTGACGGAGAAGATTGGGGAGTGTCAGTTCTTCTGTTTATTTCTTGACTTTCACAGAGTATCTTGATGGTTCGACAAGCCTCTTCGTTCAGGAGTTGTAATTCCAGGGATTGCTGATGTGGTCTTGGGATCAGGTCATGGTTCTTGATAGTTGAAGGAAGGTATGGTACTTTCTTTTCCTTTGTTCGAAGGTCCGGGAGTGGCTGTCTTGGTCTGGGGAAGTGGAGGTGGAGTTGGAAACGGTGGAATGGAAGTATCGGTTTTATCAGACTTTACAAATTCGCCATTAACCCAATGAATATGATCCTATGCTTTCTCTTGTTGATAAAAGGCGAGGTCCCGTTTCTTGAGGAGTTTGAGGAAATGTTCTTTGAGCATAGAGCCCATTTCCATTGTTGCTTTATGAAGGTCCTCCAAGGTGTGTAGATGTTCTTGGGCTTTACGAATCATAGTGTAGGTGTTCTCCCTTTGTTGTATGTTTCATTGAAAGGCGTGATAAAGATTGAGGTTAGAGTGGTAATTGTCATCAAATTTGTCAGCGAACATTGGGTTAAAACTGTCGTGAGGGATTGATAGGAGTTGGTTGGGAGAAATACTTTGATAATAGAGATTAGCAACTCATTTTTCTTTGTCGTTTCTGGCGGTTCAAAAGGTTCCATTGAAGTCAGGACATCCTTCAAATCCTTTGATAAATCCGAACTTTGAGTCGTGTTGTTTGGGAGGGTGTTCCCATTGTCCGTTGATACAGGTATAGAGTGGGTGACCAGGGTTGGTACAATTGTCCAAAAGGTCTTTGGAGACGTCAAGGTCGAGTTCGTAGGTGGTCATTTCAGAGAGGTAGTATTGGCCAGAGGAAGTCATTGTTAATGAGTTGTGTTGAAGATGGTTTAATCGATTCGATGGAATAGATTGGGTTTTGAAGGGATCATTTCTCTTCCTTTTAAAGAGTAAGGGGGATGTTCTGTCGTTGTTTTTATTCTTCTAGAATTTGAGTGGCATTGGTCAGGTGTCCTTTTGGTTCCCATGAAGCTTCAGATATTGGGTAGCCTTTCCATTGGACGAGATAAAGAAATCCTCTTCCTTTCCTTTTATGGTTAAGAATTGCTTCTATTCGTATTCTTCTTCATGGTTGATAAGGTCAGGTGGGGGTGTCATGTGATTTGGTCCATGGAGTTTGGTTTCTTTATAGGGAGATAGCCAGATTGTATGGAAGATGTCATGTATCTTCCATTGAGTTGGGAGTTTGAGCCGATAAGAGACTGGTCCAATGACTTCTGTTATCTCAAAGGGTCCTTCTCTTCTTGGTCAGATCTTGTTGGATAGGTATCGCCAGTTGAGGTTCTTTGCTTCTAACCATACCTTTTCTCCAAGTTTGAATGGTCTTACTTCATTTTGGCTTTGTTGGATCATTCATTGTCTTGCTAATTCATATGCAGCAAGAACTTCTCTTCAAGCCATGGTGAGGTTTTCCATTCTTTCAGTGATGGATGGAATGTTTGAGATTTCGAAGGCTTTAGGGATTCCTTGTGGTTGAAGTCCCATGATTAGTTCGGATGGGGTTTTCTCGTTGTCTGCATGTCGTCTATTGTTCCAGGTGAATTCCAGTATAGGAAGGTGATCTTTCCAAGTTTCAGGATGATTGATGCAGTAGATTCCTAGGAAGGTCTGGACCTCTTGAAGTCCCCATTCGGATAGTCTGTCTGTTTGGGGGTGATAAGCAGTGGATAGTCAGGAATTGATCCCAAGTCGTTGGAGTAGTTGTCGATGTGATTTTGCTGCAAAGTTTGGACCTCTGTCAGAGATGATTCTGTTGGGGATACCGAATCTTCGGAAGGTAGTATCCAAAATGAGGTTTCCGGTTTTCTCTGCCTCGATTTCCTTATTGCAAGGGAGGAAAATTACCCCTCCTGTAAGACCTCTATCCACCTGGATAAGGATTGTGTCATAGATTACCCCATTTTCTTCCACAGGAGGTAGGCTGGACATAATGTCCATTGTGACAAAGGCGAATGGTCGGTGTGATCCTGTAGTTTTGTTAGGGATAAGAGTCAGTTTAAGGGGTTGTCAATTGATCTTGAATTGTTGACAGGCAGCACATCCATCAACATATTGTTTTACAGCTCCCTTGAGTCCTGGAAACCAGCATGATTCTTTTACTTTCTGAAAGGTTTCTAGAACTCCAGGGTGTGTGGCGAGGAGAGAGTCGTGATGTTGTTTGATAATTTCCCATTGTAGGGTTTGATTTTGGGGGATGTACATCTTCCCTTGATAGAAAAGAGATCGTTTCCCATCTTTTTCTTGAATTTCCCAGTCGGTCATATCCTGTTTTAATTGAGAGGGAAATTCCTTATCTTCAAGAAGGTTGTGGAGTTTTTCTGCAATTCCAATATTGAACCGTCCTTCTGGTTCATCGAGGATTTTCTGTTGGAGTTCTGTATCAAGGAGTCTGACCACTCTTTCAGGAAATAGTTCGTTTAGTAGGAGAATCATATCCTCGTTGTCATGGTCATCAGTTGGGCAGTGGTCAGGATGTCTTGAGAGTGTGTCGGATTGGATCATTTTCGATCCAGGCCCATAACCTAATAATCTCAACTAACAGAGAGCTTGAGCTTCTCAGTTTATCATGACGATCAACTGAATATATTTACCTAACAGAAAGCTTGAGCATCTGTTAGGTCAAGTAGTTCATAAAATATGTAAGAATAGATAAGATATAAATGTAACTTGCATCAGTTTATCATAATGATCAATTGAGAAAAAGTAACAGAGAAAATAATTGCCAAAGACAAGTGTAAAATAGATGCATTAGGGCCTAAGCACCCCTAGCACTTAACCAACCATTCTATTAGATAGTCTACCAGCTGGGGCCTTAAATCAAAAATTCAACCTGGGTGTTTGCCAGAATTTATGGTTTACCCTTGATCTTTGACATCTGGAAAAAAATCTTGTCCCTGGGTGTATCAGGCACCACTACTGTTCTACAATAAAAATCAATAATAATACAGTTAATATAGTTTGCAATGTTCAAAAACTTTGAACAATCTGAAATAGATAAAAAAACTTGGAAAAGTCAGACATAACATATGCAAGGTATGAAATCAATCAAACAGAAAAGAACAAACATAGAAGACAAAGCATACATGCTACCGTACCCCATTCACACTCTTTACCCTCTCCTGTATCAAATCCAGGACATTCATAGTCCCTTTAACTTTTTCATAAACACCCCCATACACCTTTCCAACGTCACTCTCCCACTTATTCTGAACACCACCCCTAAACTCTTCAACAATAGGCTGAGCAGCATCCCTCAACACATCCATTATTGGCTCCTCAATATTCTCCAAGATGAAATCCACATTAGGCATAGGTGGGGATGCAGGAGGTGTAACAGGCATAGACAGATGTGCTTTCAGTGCCTGCTCAAGCACTGCCAGCCTCTGGCTATCTTCCTCTTGCTGAGCCTGTAGCCTTTCATACTTTTGCTGGATCTGCATCACAGTCATTATGTTAGTATATGAATAAATTGGGGAGAGAGGGCTTCAACTAACCTCTTCACTCCTTCCAACTTCTTTTACAAATGCATCAGCAACAACTGGATAGTCTGCACCCAGCTGCTCCATCTGTCCACCCCATACACTCAGTATATCCAGCATTTCATTTGTATCCTGGGTTGCCTTGTCCACTTCAATCTTCATATTCCCAAGCTCCTCATTCAGTCCCTCAATTGAGAGGGGTTGGGGAGCTTTAATGGGTAGCACTTGATCTTGCGGTGGTGGTGCTTGCTGGCCATCAACCTGTCCTCCTCCTCCACCATTTGTCTGACTATCATCATCCACAACCATATCCTCCTCAGCCCCATCCTCCCTTCCCCCTGCACCATTCTCCTTTTCATTCTCCTTTTCCTTTTCTCCCTCCTCCCCTTCTCCCTCCTCTTTATCCTCTTGCACACCCTGCACACCCTCCCTCACCAACTCCTCCTTCAACTGCTCAAACATATCCGTAAACACGGTATCAATCTCATCCCTCGTCGCCTCCTCCTGCTGGTGCACCATGTTCGACAGTTCCGACACGGCCCCCTGCAGCTGCACCAGCTGCTCCACCAGCTTATCGTCCACCGTCTCCTGAAAGTAGCCCAAATTGCCTGGATCGTGGTACGCGCCTTCCCCCTCGCCCTCATCGCCGCCGCTGTGCGCACGGTCGTCAACGCCCTGTTCGCCGTCCGGTAGTGAGGTATGCTGGTTGTGCCCTAGCTTGCGCCGCTTTTTGGCGTGTGGGGCGGATGTTGGAGTCTGTGTGCCTGGGCCTTGGTCGTAGTCTGCAGAAGCTCGGGATTGAGCTTCAGCGTCTTCGTTATCGTCATCATCCCGAACGCGAGGGACAACAGGTGCACGCGGCGGAATACTCATCTCGCCTCCAAAACCCATCACAGTCCTCCCAGCCCCTCCCAGTTCTCCTTCCTGTCCCTCCCGTTCTCCTTCCCGTCCTTCCCGTCCTTCCTGCGCTTCCCCCAGCGCATGAGCCTGTCCCTCCCGTTTCCTCTTCACACTCCCCCCACCCAATCCCAAATTCCGCTCGCGCGCCCTCCGCCCCCTCCCAACCAGCCTCCCCAGATCAACGCCCAACGCGCGACACAGCTCCTCCGCAATGCTCTTCAACTCCTCCACATAGCGCGCCATCTCCTTGTATCGCTCTTCGACCTTCGCCTCGGCCTCGAGCTGCTCGTAGCTGATGGGCCAGAGCCCGTCGTCGGCCGGGGGATCGTTTATGCTTGGGCTGGCACGGCCGGTGGGGTTGGCGCTGCTCGAGGCGTTGGTGGTGGTGGTGGTGCTGCTGCTGCCGTTGAGGTTGGGATTGGGGTTGTGGACACCAACTTCCCCGGAAGTCAAGGCCCTCAAGACATCGGCGATCCGCTCCCCTATCCGTTTCTTATCCTCCTCCTGCGCCCTCAACGCACCCTCATACGCCTGTATCGTAGCACGTATAGCCGAATCATGCATTACTGCTGCTGCTCCCACCCCCTCATCACCATCACCCACCACCATCGCATCCTCTTTCCCACTCGCACTCCCACCCGCGCTCCCAATCCCACTCCCACTCCCACTCGCAAAAACAGTCGACACCTCCAGCCCCGCATCAGGCGGAACCCTCGCGAATCCATCAAGCTGCACAGTCTCAGCAAGCACATCCGCATGCTCCTTATACGCCACAACAGCCTCAACAAGCAAGCCGATACGCTCCTCCCACCGCTTGCGCCTGCGCTCATAGCCCTCCTCGCTCAGCACCCTCCCATTCGGATCCGCATCCGCATCCGGGGCGCGGCCGCTCGGCGAGAGCATTTGTTGCTGCATTTGCATTTGTTGCTGATGTTCATCTGGCGGGTAACCGTCAAAGGGGGGTGCGGGGGGTAGAGGTGCGGGTGCGGGGGGCGTGTCTGCCCGGGCTGGTGAGGTGGTGGATGTCGTAGCTGGACGCGCGGAGGCAGGGGCGGATGCGGAGGTGTATGCCCCTGTCCCCGGTGCAGAGCTCGCGCTCATCTCGCCCGTATTGCCAGCCACATCCGTGTCTATCCTTGCCAGACTCGGTTTGTTCGCGGGCGTGCCGTTCGCGAGCCCCGCAAAGCTCTGGAACTTGGTGCTGCTCGTCGGAGAGACCGCGGAGCGCGTGGTAGGGCTCATGCTCATGCTGGCATCCCCTATGGCGTTTGCGCTCGCACCACCCACCGCGCTCGCACTGCTCCTCGCCGCATCTCCCGCTGCTCGTGTGCGATCCATAACTGTCGGTTGGCGACTCAGCCACGTAGGCGCCGTGGGCGGTTTCGCGGCGCCGCCAAAGGACGTGGTGGAGCTCGAAGCTGATAGGGGTCCAGGCGCCCTAAAAGTCAAGTGCGCGTTACTGCTATCAAGAGGCGAAGCTGCCGCTGCTGCTGCTGCTGTTGCTGGTGTTGATGTGGTGAATGTGGTTGTGGTAGTTTTTGATGTAGTTGATATTGATGGTGCGAGCGGAGGGCCGAATTTAGTAGAGGCCCTGCTTCTGCCTCTGCTCCCGCTGCGACTTCTGGTGGTCCGGTCCCGGCTCCTTGTCCTCGCACGAGGATTGCGCGTGGGGCTGCTAAACGTGTGTCTGCGGTCACGCCTCGGTGGACTCCTCGTCCTGCGTCTTTCCAGGCTCGCGTGCCTGTTCCTGCTTCTACTGCGACTCTTGCTGCTCCCGTTTCTGCTCCTGCTGGGACTTCGGCTGCGGGGTTTACCGGGGCCCCAGCTGTTGTAGGCGTAGCTGGTGTTGGTGTTGGTGTGGTAAGCGGGGAAGGAGCCGGTGGATGTGGATGCTGATGAGGGGGGGAAGACCCACTCGGGATCTTCGGGGTGAATGAAGTGGCACTCGAAGGACGTGCGCGGGCAGGGGCCTTCGCTTGTTGGGAGGCCGCGTGCGTCGTAGTACTGTTATTGGTTTGGGGGTTAAAAGGCAAGCAAGGGCCATGGTTTTCAACGTTGGTTGGCGTGCACCATGAGGATGTGGCGTGTAAGCGTTGCGGGTATGACCCATATTCATATTCACATTCAAGAAATTAGGGTTGGCGAGATGGCCATATGGTTTATAAAAAGCAATTGGTTAGTATGTGTTCCAGATGTATGAGAAGAAGGTGAGACGAAACATGTATGACTCCACAGAAGGAAAGAGACGAACAGGTTTGTGAAAATTGAAGGCAGGATCAGCAACAGAGAATACAACGTTGGCTGGTGGAAGGAAAGAGCAGATGGGCCCCGCCGAACATGGCGGACGTAATCAACGCCTGCCCCTATTGCCGTCGCTACGTAACAGAAGCTCTCAAGGATGGACCAAGAGTAATGAAAAGATGCATGCCAATAATAATAATCCAGAAAACGGGCGCTAGCGCACCTTGCAAGGTCTCCGTTTGATAGGGCCAAACATCTTCTTGTCCCATTGCTTTTTCGCACCCTTCATTTCATGCAATGACCTCCTCCTTTTTGCGGTGGTGAGGATGGCAAAGTTCTTGCCACTAGTGTTATGAAAACGGTAAAATTTGTGCTAGTCGCCGATTAACGATGGCCAAACGGTTCTTCTCCCAGGCCAATCTGGATATCGTCGTCGTCGTCGTCAAAAGAGGAAAGAGGAGAGGGAGCCTCGTGCCAGCCAGTGGCATTTGAATTCTCCCATTCAGTCCCGGACAAAATAAGGCCCGTGCGCCGCGCCAAGACATGGACTTCTCTCTCTCTCCATCTGACGATGTCAGCTACGCACATAACGACGTATGCATTGTCCAACAATAAGAAGGGTAGGTCTCCAGGACATGGACAGGCAAAGATCATGATTCCGGATTCCACAGCAACTAGCGAGGGTCGCCGGATTGGTTCTCGACTCAGCGTCGGTAAACTCCTTTCCGAATGGCGTTCTGATATCATAATGCCGGGTTGTCCATCGGACCTCAGTTGGCCCAGCAGCACTCGCCAGTGAGCATAGCATAGCGCCCGCCCCAAGCCGCAACATATCATCATCATCATTCATTCCCATCAACAACGACTCAGATAACATCTCTTGATTACACACAACGTACTTATGTTTGTCCAGTGAACACGGACAATCGTCACCGGCAGCGCACAGCAAGCCCGCATTCAACTGACTAGCTCATTGGACATTCAATCAGCTTGCTCACTGCCCCACTCACTGCCCCAGAGCCACCCAGCTGCACAGTCCGACAATCACCATCCTCCCACCAACGCACCACGCTGACAGCCCACCAACCCCTCCTCCGACCACCACACAACGTAAGGAAGGAATCACAATGCCGATCCCGATCCTCTTCAACGCCCACGAACGAGCAGAACCTGCAGATCGAGACGGGGGCACTCTGCCAAACGCTCCCGGGAGCAGTCGCACTACACCGTCAAGCCCGTGTCCCCCACCTGCTTCCGCCTCTTCTTCTTCTTCTTCTCCCTCATCACCACCATCAACACCCTCGTCTTCCGACTGTTATGCCTCATCCTCATCAACCACCCTCTTCCCACAACCAGCAGCCCCGCCGCAACAACACCTCCGTCTCAACGCACACTCGGAACCAAAATCCCCATCCACCCGACGGAGACCTACAAACCAGGCCACAGACGAGGACCATGCCCAACCTCCCAGACGAAAAATCCAAAGACGCACGAAACGTGCTCCAACCACCCAACCGCAGCCCCGACCTCAACCGCTAGTAGACACCCACCTCTCCCCGTCGCTAGACCGCACACCACACTCCCAACACCCCGGACGCCTGCTCCCGCGCAACGAACCCACCTCCCAGTCCCTCATCGGCCCGATAGTCGGCGGCACACTCGGCCTCCTCGCCATCCTCGTCATCTTCATCTTCGCCCTGATCTACATCCGGCGACGCTTTCGCGTCGGGGAGGACGATGACGTGGACCCTGCCGGCTCCGCGGGCGGGGGCGCGGGCCAGGGGGCGTACAGTCTCGGCCCCAGTTCCCGCAATCCTCGAGTCGCACTGCAGGCGAACGGGGGATGGAAGTTCTTTTCCACTTCCACTAATTCCACTACTTCTACGAACGGGAACGGGAACACGAACGCTTCGGCTCCCTCGTCGTTCTTCTTCAGCAATGCTAAAAGCAAAAAGAAGAAGGAGGGGAAGAAGAAGGATAAATACGGGCATGTTATCACGCAGTTCACAGCCCATCTCGAGGAGCCGCATTGGAGGCCTCGGTACGGGTATAGCGGGTACACCTTGGATCCCAGTCCCAATGCCAACCCGAATCTTAATCAACATCCCAACGAATCGAGTGTGCGTTTGGGGAGCAGTTCCGGGTCAGGGTCAGGGAGCAGCGGGTCGGGGTCGGGATCGCGAATCGGAGGAGGGGCAGGGATGGGCATAGGCTTAGGCGCGAGGATAGCACCAGGCGCGTTGGAGGTAGACGCTCTGGGCGGAGGGCCAGAGGTCCCGCGCATCCACGTCGTGGACCCCTTCAACCAGCGGCTCAACACCGTCCGCGACCACCACCACCACCACCACCCTCACCACAACGGCAACAACCACGCCCCGAACAGCCGCAACCAGCCCCGCAACCAGAGGGAACGCGGGCATGAGCTGGACGGCTTGGTGGGGCACGGTCGCAGCGAGAGCCAGCAGAGCTTGCTGCCTACCTCGACGGGCTATATGGGTGCGCACACTCACGGCCACGGCCATGGCCATAGTCATAGTCACAGTCACAGCGACAGTCGCAGTCACAGTCGCACCCATAGTCGCAGTCGGAGCGGCAGCCACAGTCACGGTCACGGTCACAGTCGAAGTCGGAGCGGAAGCGCCAGCGCAGGCGCGAACCCGAACCTAACATCAGCGTCGTACGCCTCGATACCGCACCTCGCTGCCGGTGCTGGTGCTGGTGCGAGGGGGACGACCGCCACCCCCGCGCTCCCTCCGCACAGTCGCACTGGGAACGCGGCAGCGGCAGCGGTGGTGTTTGACCAGGACGACGAAGCGCCCCCCGAGTATACGTCGCCGGTCGTGCCCCGTAGTGGGGGCAATGGCGGTGGCAATGGCAATGGCAATGGTAATGGATTCTGGGCGTGGCCGAACTGAGCGTCGGGTTATTGGGTGTGGGGTGTGGGGTCCACTCGTTTTTGCGTGGCAGTTGCTCCTTGCCTAGTAGGGTCTCGGGGTAAAGTCTAGTTAATGTTATGTATCATGTATCTTTTTTATGTGCTATGTTGTGTTTGTGCTCCGGACTTTCTTGTCATGCTCATCATCATCGATCATCATCATCATTGTCTTTGTGTTACCCTCCATATTATCCGATGTTTAGAGTCGCTGTACAGATTAATCATTAACCCGCCAGTTCGTTCTGGATTTCTGTTGTATTGTTGTAGAGTAGAATCTACAGACTACAATGGGTAGTAGTACAACAGCGACAACTATACAAGAGCTGTCTTGCAAGTTTGGTGAACCATCGCTTTTATGCCATGTACCGATCTCATTTCATCTCACTGCACTTGCACCTACACTTCCCAGCGAGCGTGTGAGCTCAAGCTTGCAACGTAGCAAGACCTCCTGCGGCTTCAGACAGACAGAGTCTGACGGACCACAGCAAGCGCCCCTGAGCTGCAGTGTGGTTATTTGATCGGCGCTAAAGCTTTAAACTCGTGCATAGCATTTATTTCTCCGTATTCGTATTCTAATTTATTATCAGTGATATCCAACCTGAGCTTAAGATGGTTTTGTTAGGCTGAGGAGGAACGGACAACCGGCTGGTCCGTCTCCTAAAATAAGAGCATGATATTGTTTACATGGTTGGTAGTATGTGCGAGGCGAGGTAGGGCTATTCCACCGAGTGGCGTGATTGAAAAGTTCCGTTCGTGAACAGCGAGGTTTTGATAGGGACAGGAAGGGTTGAAGGGTTGAGACACCAGGAGTTATGAGGAAGTACTCGTAGCATATGTGGATGTGGGGCCAGGCGATCGTCTTTCAAGTTGTAGACAGATCGGATAAAAAGAAAGTTCCGCATCACAGCGTGAACCTGTACGAACCTGATCTGTTCCCTCACTAATGATCGCAAGTTGAACTAATAGTGTAAACAAATCGTTTCAACACCAATTAGACTTGTGGTAACATACATACACACAAATCACTACTGCCTGTACTTGTACTTTGTTTCCTTTGCCAGTTGGATCTAAGATCACCGTTGCAGTCTGCGAGTCTGTCTAAATCTTGCGTTTTGGCTTTATGCAGCGGTGTCGAGGGAGGAGTGTTCGGCAGCTGAGTCTAAGCCTAATATGGGGGGTGCTCTAATTATAACCTCATCCGAGTTTCCTCTTTCCCCAAAATTCCATATTCGACCCCTTCGCCTTCCTACCCGTGCCCTGTCCCCTTTTTTCAACTCTACTCTCCCGAGTTGCTGTATAAAACCCACACCCCTTCGTGAAACCTCCTCTCCCATTTGTGTTCCGTCGGGGCTAGCCGTCAGAGCACGCAATAGCCGGCTGCGACAGCTCTGCGCAGGTTCATTGCGGCCTTGGGACGTCAGCACTGCAGGAGGAGGGCGGCGCACGAACAGCCCGGGAGAAGAGCTTGGACCCATAGTACCACGCGCGCTTGAATCCCCGGGCCCCCATGCAAATAAGCGATCACATCTGGATTGTGCACCCGGACTGCCCAGCCTAAGGAGACTCGTGCATGTGCATGGAAAATGACTGCGTTTCCCCGGACGAGAGTTCATCCTTTGACTCGGGCGCAAATTCAATCGGGCGCGAAGGCGCGCGAGATTCCGACGAGTTCGACCACGAGCTTCCAGTCGCCACCCTGAATATGATCATCTGCGGGGAGAGCGCCTGCCATGTTGCAAGTTCACATGCATCAATGATCAGCATCAGCAAGCAGCCAAGAGAAATAACTCGCTTTACGAGGAGTGGACACTTGCCATGAACGCGTGGTATATGGTTCGGAAGACCTGGAGGGCCGTTATGTACTGCTCCGTCTGCTGTGTGGTGAGCCCCACCTGGATCCTGCGGGGGAACAAGAGTAGAAACAGGCTGGTGCTGTAGCCCAAGGCGGAGAGCGCGAGCGGTAGCGCCGATTCTACCAGAATATGCGCAACGGCGCGGTAGACTCGCGGAGAGGCAGGGAGCGCGCGTTCGAGCCGTTTCTGCGCTCTGACGAGCCGCTGGAAGTGGCTTCGACTGCCGTCAGGAACTTCCCAGATGTGGACCTGTCCGAGTACTGTGCAATCTCTGAGGCTTTGGGTCGGTGCGAAAGGTTAATATAAAACAGCTTGGTGAATTCATAACGCCTATGTGTCGAGACTTCACGGACTGACGCACCCATCATGCCGAGGTAGCTGAGCCCGGGGAGAGCAACCATCCATCTCCGTCCGTCCATAAACACGTAGCAGCGGTAAAGCTATATACATGTAGCCAACCACGTTCAGCGGGGGAACTCTACCGGGCGAGCGAGATGCAAAGTTAGTAACTCACCAGCAGACCGTCTCCAATAAGGAACACCATGAGGTTGCATGTCATCACTACATACTCGAGAGGAGCCCGTCTTTGGTCTTCCTGCTCCAGCCCGAGAGCGAGGAAATCAAGCCCGTTCGAGACTTGGAGCAGCATCTTGTGCTCTTGGGACACCTTGATAGCGGCCGCCAGGGTGAACAGCACGAAAATGACCCAGCTCGCAACGGTGTACGGTATCCGTCCTCTTCTCGTCTCTCACGAGGATTCGAGGATTCGAGAGGACCCGTATATACACATGAAGCATTGTATACCTTGAGGTTGAGGCTAAGGTGATGAGCATCGATATAGGTATAGTTATCATGGAGGCGAGTGGCTTGCCAGATGCGAAGAGAAGGGCAATTGCGTGGCTAAATGTGCCGCTCATGACGGTCCTGCCCATATGCTCAATTTGATCGAGTGAGCTCATCTTCGCCGAACAAACGAGGGGGACAAGAGACGATGTCACTTTACGTTCTGCCCTTTATATACGACTATCGTCGGCTACGCAGCTCTCCGGTACGTAACGGATAAGTGGTTGGCATGGCAGCAGTCGCGGAAACAAAGATGGCATGTCTTCATCATCACTCACATAAAGGTTCGTTCGGATAAAATAATACGGCGGAAATCGAAATTTGATGCCGGCGATATTGTGACGAAAAAGGAAATAGTCAAATTCCCATGGGTACTGCTATCAGTGCTTATCTACCGTAAAGTGAATTCGGTGTGATCCTTGATTTCTGCAAGGTTCTTTTGAGGGTTGAAGTATATATATATGAAGTTCTGACTGGTAGGGACCTGTAGATATCTCCGAGTCACCACCCAGTCACCATCTTAGCAACCAAGTCTGCAATAGCTTGGTTGCAGCAGCAGCATTCCTCATCAATGTTGTTGCACTTGCTGCACAGAGCTATTCATCTCCCAGCTACTGGAGCCAGGACTATCATACTTCTAGGCTTACTGGAGCTGAATGGGTCAATGAGCTCATTCATGGCCATCCCAACCATATTTGGACAGAGCTCAGAATGCGCCTTCACATATTTCTTGCATTTATGCATGAGCTTTGCACTGTGTCAGGTTTGGAGGATTCCAGGAGGGGCATTACAGTCAAGGAGCAAGCAGCAATTTTTCTGTACACTGCAGTGACCGGACTGTCTCTCCGTCATGTTGGAGAGAGGTTCCAGCACTCAAATGAGACAGTATCAAGGTGAGTGGTGGAACATTAATTTTGGAACATTAATTTAAGCGAGTATACATTTCCTGGTCTAGATACTTTCAAGAAGTACTTGATGCTGTCTCAACTGGACCATTCTATGCGAAATATGTTCGGTTACCAAATGCCAATGACCCTGTACCCGATTTTATTGCAAACTCCACTAAGTTCTTTCCGTTTTTCCAACACGTACTTGGAGCAATGGATGGAACTCACTACACTTAACACTGGCCCACAGGTGTATGTACACTCCTCGTACACTCCTCATAATGTGTCCACTGTGTCTCCATGTTGTGTCCATGTTGTGTCCATAGTGTCCACAATGTGTACATGAAGTGTCCACAAAGTATCCAAGAAGTGGACAGTGTGCATATGTTGTGCTTGTACACTCCTCATACACTCCTCATACACTCCTCATACACTCCTCATACACTCCTCATACACTCCTCATACACTCCTCGTACACTCCTCATATACTCCTCGTATACTCCTCATACACTCCTCATACACTCCTTATACACTCCTCATACACTCCTCATACACTCCTTATCTACTCCTTATCCACCCTGTGTACACTTCCCATATAGTGTTATACTGCCTATGAAACTATGAGGGTTTCAACTTGAGGTCTGCAGGAAAAGAGCCTTAGAGTTG
>ML210457.1:0-25419 GCA_004369085.1 Coprinopsis marcescibilis | reverse complement strand
TGATGCCCAGAGGTTGTTTCCGTTCAACCCAAGACCGTGTTGCCAAATGAAGCACTCGAAACTTGGTTGGAACCGAGACCAACATCTTCAAGAATCCCTAATAGCTCCAAATATCATGTTATCTCATGAACTGGGACTCATAAAGGGTGTATAAATTGAAGTAAATTTCTCTGCCCAGGGCAAGTCCCGGGCGGCCGACGAGTCTGAGATGGTTTATCTCTTCCTCCTAGATGTGTCGGTGGTTTAGAACAGATATTCTAAATTCGCATTCAAAGTCCGACATCAGCTATTTAGAAATAATCTAGGATCCTAAACGCGGTGGAAAGTCGTCCAGTAATGGGTGACATTCCATATCGATTTAGAAACCATAATTATTTTCTAAACCTAAATTTCCGGGATGCCTCAGCGGATTTCGTCCCTTAAAATTCGAACTCCGTATGATCAATGGCCGACTCCAGACTTTTTCCCAATGATTACAGATATGCAGCGACTTGGAGCCTAAGCTCTCCTTACTCGGAATTAAACCAAGCCCTGAACGTGGACTCAAAAGTCTCAAAGTCTCAAGGTTAACTCAAAGCCCTACGCCACCGAAATATTTGTCTCCATTATCCGAAATTCGGACTCAGCCATCATTGTGATCATGCTCCGAAATTAAGGGGTGAGTTCCCTGAGTAGATAACTCCTTGTAGCTACGTATTTTCTCGACCTACATAGGGAAAGCGGAACAGATACAAGTATGGTTGACGAGAACGTCCTGGACGGAATTCACGCGCTGGTGGGATCCGGCACTTGGGCTCCCTTCAAGACGGGATACTCGGCTGATGATCTACTCAAAGGGCTAGAGCGAGGCCTACTTGTTGTCTAGATGCCAGCTATGGGTCTTGAAAAGGTATATAGACGCTATAAAATCTCCTTTACTTACCTCGCTTGTATTTACATCGCAGCGCTTCGCCGCAAACGCCAATAGACATTCAAGAGTAAACAGATGCACTGATCAAATGCCACATTGCCCGGTGTCTCTCCAGGCTTTTTGCCCGTTGTGCCCAGCTTATCAGCCACAGATAGAGCTCTAGCTAGTAGTAGCTGCACCTGACTGAGAAATAGCAGCCGACACCGGATGCGCCCGAATGCACCTGTCCAACCATTCCTTTGCGATTCACAACTGGCGGGCGAGCACGCAGCACGCTTAAAGGGTTATACTCATGAAAAGAATAAATTGTTGGAACGTAGCCCAACATACCCCCGAAGGGCATGTACTCATAGAGGTGCGCCAAGAATTACGGTGTACATCTATGGAAACCTGAGAAGCGAGCCAGCAGAATGAGTACTTGAGCAACGTGATACGTTAAAAAGAAGACAACTCAGATTTAAGTTGTCAATTGAACTTGCCGGAAACTTGAAAAGCTTGTATATGATTTGTATCGGGAAGTATTCCGTGAGACATTGAAGTCAAAGCATTCACAGTTTGAGGACAGTCCCTCAGCTCATGTCACCAGGAACAGGATCAGAATCTAATGAGTATGGGTGCTGAACCGTGGGTTATGATTCTTAGGCCCTAAAAGCTTTGTTTATGCTGAAGAAACGCAGGGCAATGGAACGTTAATAGGGGGATAGTCCATACCATAATAGGTGTGGGACAATGGCCGAAAATCCCCGGATTTGGCTTGCCATCGAAAACCAAACCACAACGTTCTCGTCGACCGTACCCGCAGTTCTATCGCCGTTCGAGGAATGTACAGGTTGAGCTTGGGTAGCTTTCAAGTGTCGATCTTTCGGCCACGGCTGAGAGAACTTCAGACTATGGGTACCATTAACTCACTGTAGAATATATATGCACGCATAAATAGGCCCTGTTTCGAAGAGCAGACAAAGAGCAGACGACGCACTGTCTCTATTTGAGTACTCAGGTTTCAAAATCGCCAGAAATTTCAAGATGAGAGCCTTTGAAGCCATTGGCGTAAGCCACACAATCTATCCGAGGTGGTCCAGGGGTAAAAATGAACGGCCACGAATCGATGGAGAACTAGTGATGCAGCCCTTGGGAATAACTTATAAAAGCACAAATCGTGTGTCTATTTCGTAACCGCATACAAATACATCTACAGTTGGAACCACCTCAAGGCGTGCCCCCCGTGGCAGGGAAATTCTATGCCTTTTAGGAGGTTACATATGCCTTTTCGCAGGGAGATTTCGCCCCGAAACGGCGCTTTGGTAGAACGAAAACATATGCCTTTTCCCACGTATGTCTGAAGGCGGTTCCGATTGTATGTTGTACAGCTGTCGTAAGCCGCGAGTCTCATGTTTGATCGAGAGACCGGCAAATCCAAGTCTGACAGAACCCTCTGATGAAGGAAGCCTTTCCGACTTCGTAACCAATGATATGTATGTATACGTAACTTTGCACATTCCGCATCAATCAGCTGAGCATCTGATATCATTGCCTGCGCTTTGGCGTAAAGCAGGGAAGGCAGAGCTGTAGACCCCGGTGGAGTGGTCTGAGGGAACACTCCAGAGTCCAGGCACAGTAGAGTCGAGGGGGAAAGCTGATGTACTTATTGCTGGCACTTGCTTGCGCACTGACCTCTCATCAACGCACAGCCACCTGTCCTATCTAATCTAACCTATGTCATCACCCTGTCGCTGTATCTCCTACCTAATCTAACCGCCCTACCCTAAACATCCCGCTCGATGGGCGCGTAGCTGACGCGTAGCCCCTACTACACTGATGGTAAGATGCTACAGTGTCGGACGCTCAAAACCGACCTCTTGGCACGCAAAATTTTGATTATGTATCTAGTCCCTGGGAGAAGATTCCTTTTCTCCCAAAACCATCGGAATCGTCTTGGATTAAGTAGAGCTTCCACCCGATCTCATTCTTTTTCTTCTAACTTGTGTTTGAATTTTTCGAGTTCCCAAAAAGGAAAATCTAATCACGATAAGATATGCAACATGAGAGAAGGGCAGAATTAAGATTGACCAGTCGGGATTCAGGAGCATCGACATATCGTGCATTATTCCCTTTGAGATCTTTCGATGAGATCTATATTTTCTGACAGCACATTCCGCCTGTTTGGCATCAAGACCCTGCCTAATGTCACGGAGGGAGGGTGTAAGTTCTCGTTCAGCTCGTTTAAAAGCGCAAACACCTACCTGTACGGCGGCTGTTTCGTCCAACTCAGGAAGGTAAGAGGGGTCGGCTAAGCGCTCTTCGAGTGTGTCAGTCCAGCCACTATCAAAGCGGTTGATTCCTGATGCCCTCTGAAGAGTTGCGGCGCGTGAACGTTTGCCTTTGAGTGGCATAGATAAAATTCGATTCTCTCGGGCTCGTAGCACCCCCACAGAACATCTCGATTTTTTCGGAAAAACGTGAAATTTGGTCACGTGACCGGACAAAAATCGGACATTGTATTTTTACGCTAATTTACCTGAGTTTGCTTCCTAAAAAAAAAAGTTGGGGCCCCACATCACAGTGTTGTGCCGGTCAGTGACCGGTCAGTGACCAAGGTGGCGGACAGCGAAAACGAACACTGACCGACACTGACCGGTCACCATGACTTTCATCAGTGATATGTTTCCCAGGACATTCGGCTCAATTATGCCGCTACGATATCAATCATCAATGTGCTAATAATACAGTCTGAGGCTGGGTCGTAGATATTTGTAAGGTTTCAACGCGTCTGTGCAAGCATAGCTAGGACTGAGGACTCAGTAGAAGCGTCAACGTCAAGTTCTACACTTCCCGAGTCCACAATACCATCAGCGTCGTTGTCAAGTAACTCGAAAACCTCCAACTCTTCGTCAATCCGCAATATACCTGCGTCCTCGTACTTTTTCACCCATCCTGTGACATCGAAGTTGAAGAGCTTGGAAAGCTTGCATAAAGGAAAGGTGTCATCGCTTCCAATTGGCTCTGTGTTGTCGTCATCGGCTGCCATGCGAGTCTGGGAATTGACGAAGGTGGTAAAGTCGTGTGACGGCGGGGCATCAGTAGTCTGGGTTTCACTAGGCACATCTTCATTTGAGCGGGGTTGAGCTTCGTGCTGACTCTGTGCAAGTTCTATCACAGAATGAGATCAATGAGAAGTCCAGGTGTCGACCAATCTATAAAAATCAACTCACCTGTTGGATTGCTTTGAGAACTAGTGGCTGAAACGGCTGAGACTGCAACGACTGGTTTTGGTCCTAAGTGCCGCTTCAGTCGCTGTTGGGAAGCAATGTTGTTTCGATTTTTATCATTTATTCGCAGCTTCAACTCGGCGATGGATTTCATATTTTTGAGTCCAAGCTTGTTGCGAAGTTTTGTGAGAAGGTTTCCAAATGCGCTGAATAAGCGCTCGCATGATGCAGAGTTGGTTGCCGCTGAAAATAAATGGCGCGCCAACCTCATCAGATGGGTGTCTGGGGCCCCTGGTGCACGAAGAGACTCATAGATGAGCATGGGATTGATATCCCGTTTCTAAAATACATTATCATTATCATCCATTTTTTATTGAAATATCAGGGCATTAACGCACCATCACTCTTGCCTGATTCTCTTCAAACTCAATCGCACTCTTCAAATCACAAAATATTCCTTCATGCTTGAAATAGTCCATCAGCTCTGTTTCAAGTTCAGCTGGTGCTGCATGCTGGAATAGCCGCATCCAGAGGACCCGAAGATAATTGATCACCCGTCTTTGAGACAAAAACGCGTTAGAGTGGTCAAAGAGAGTGAAGCCATACGATGGATTGAGAATCAAAGCAGCCAAAAATAGGATCTGATCTGCTTTGGCCCACCGTTTCTCGAGGCTGTTGATAACACGGTCACATGCAGCTTTCTCCTCCTCCCAGTCTGGGTTATTCGCAGGGCTCTTGATCCTTGTAAACTGCATGAGGAGAAAACCAAACGTAACAAGAACCGTATCGAGGCGACAAGATACTGATTGAAGTGAGTTGGTGGCAATGGCCAGTGGGCGAAGGTGACGAACGACACTGTGGCATGTGAATTAGTATCTAATGGTATTGTAGTCAGACTGAATTAGCATCAAATACATACCGTGTCAGGTTGAGCCAGAAATCTGGCGCACGGAGGATTGAAATCATCGCATTAGCGCGCACCTTTGCTGCTGCATCACCGATTACAATCAACTTGTCCTGTGCTGGTTTTAATTCATCTTCTAAGATTACAAGATGAAGGGCCTTTTGAAGCTCAAGGAGTCGATTGAACGATGAATAGTGTGAGGTCCACCGAGTGATTACAGCTCTGAGAACTGTCTTGGTTTTGCCGTGATTATGCCGAGCGTAGGCATCGCGAATCAGACCAAGGAGTAATGTCTTGCTGCGTGCCCACGTAATGACCTCGCATGCCCTTGTGGTTGTGCTAATGAGTAAATCGTTGCCAGTAACGCGAAAATAGTCCCCAACAACAAGGTTTGACTATGAATATTTTAGAAATGAGACTACTTGGATAAACAGAGGACAGACCTGATGCGCATAGCAATCAAGAACAATCACATGTGGGTATTTGAGTTTGAACAACCGCCGGGCTTTGGCAGCTTCACCAGAGGCGTCAGTTACCACACAAATGACAGAAACCTTCATCTCATTCTGTGCCTTGTGATATGCCGCTTCAAGATCAGCGAGAAAGTGATCGGCTGTCTTGCGCTCAGTTGTGACATCCACAATATCAACTGTATATATCTATTATTGTTAATTCTGATTTTGTTGCGAAATTTAAGGCATTCAAGGCTTACCTTTCCCTTAGATCCAACCATGAATGCCACAATGTGACGGTGATTAATCCCCGTCCATCCGTCTGCTTGTAAGGTGACCATCTGATTGGTAAGTGCTGTTTTAACCTCCTTCTGCGATGACTTGACCAAGCCTGGGATAATCCGTGTAGTCAGGGTTTTTCGTGAGGGAGGCTTTGCTGATGGGATGAACCGATCCATGAATTCAAGAAATTGTGGGTTATCAACCCAAGATAGGGGGAGTCCAGCCGAAACGGTAAGCTCGCCTAATTTGTTCTCAAAGTCCCGCTGATCATCCTTTGTCCAGTTCGGGATCCGTGGCGAGTTTGGAATGCTTGCTGATGCATATAGTGTATTTGATTCGGGAATATGGAGGCCTAATGCGGAATTTCCTGGCCCACACTGGCTGTGCGATCGGGATGGAAGGGATGGCTGCATCAGGCGAGTGATTCCAACATTCGACGCCGAATCTGATGGCCCCAAAGATGACACCGTGTCAAAGGTATGCAAGGTGAGTGAGTCCGTTGTGACAAGTGGGGTCAGTGGGAGCAAGTTGTAGCTCTGACCCATGGCAGGTGTTCCAGCTGTTGAAATAAGAGGAAGTGGGATGGGATGAGCCGGATGAGTCGCAGGGGCTGGTAATGTGGCATGTCCAGAAGTCTTGGAACGCATGTTTTTGTCGTTAAATGCCATTTGGCGTGCGGATTTTCAACGTGTTCGCATTGAGCAAGGTGGTTTACCTGAGTGTCTCGGACACCTCGGCGCCATCCTGCTCTTTCTTGAAAACTGGTCTTTGCACTTTTTGCAGTTAGAGTCCATACTAACTTGTATATAAGCTATAGAACTATATTTTATTACAACGATTCAGGCTTATATACTTACAATAAGTCTCAATCTCCTCCTCTGTACGCTCCCTGGCAATTCTCCCAGACTGAACAGCCAGTCTATCTTCAGCCGCAACCTCCAAAACATGATGGTTAAAGCAGGCAATGCAGTATGCCTTTGGCTTGGTTGCAGTCGAAGTACCGCAAAATGCTTCCGCTTTTTTGGACGGATCAGAGTGATTACGCCACGGATGGGGCTTGAAGTAGCTCCACCACCAGCCACTGCGAGAATCTGTAGACATTTGAGAGAGATCGGGGACGGGGATTGATTATATGACAGTCTTCGAGTTCAAGATTCAACTGAGAGTTCCTGTGATGATTAATCTAATCTCGAACTCCAATTAGAGTTTAACAGTTTCTCAACTTTAGGTTCAAGGTCACACATCATTCTGACATCACAGATAAGCTTTTTTCAAACTAACATACGCAAAACGAGGGGTCAAAGAACGAAGCGCCGAGGACTGTGCAGCTCGCAGCATGTTTTGATGGGATCAATAGGGTGGTTCAGGGCATTCCAAATATGGTGAGGTCACTGACCGGTCACTGACCGGTCGGCTGACCTGTCATGCTGACCTGTCACGAAAAGGTCAGAAAGTCACTGACCGGCACAACACTGCCACATCACACTCAAAGGACGCTTCCGGGACGGGTCGGGTTTAGGTGTCCGACACTGTAGGAACTTTGAGGCGAAAAAAGCGGCCTATGTCATCATGCCGTCGTCATGCGGTCCATCGGCAAGATGCAACCGCGTTCTTCACTCGGACCCATTGCGAACTTGTTGCGAACATACCACCGCATCATCCATCACGCGCAATTGTATGTGCGAGCAGGAACCAAGTACGACAGTGTTACCACAAATAATCCATCTGCATGATCACACGCCCGCTTGGCTTCCCGTGGCGTTTTTGAGATTTCTTGAGTAGATGAACTGAGACCGCCCAACCGTCTCTTTGATATACATAAGGCAAAAAAATACCAATCGGGCGAGAACATGTCCGAATGGGCGAGAGACTCAAACAGAATGCTAACTAAGGCCCACGAATGTCTCCCTGGTGAGTCAGGACACCACAAAGTACGGGTCTATCTGCGGGCTGGGCTTGTGTGGGAGATAAAGATTTGAGGCACCAGGTTGAGGAGAGGAGGGAAAATGGGGGGGATCAGGTGGTGAACCCGGTGGAAGAGGCGGGATCTTGACGCGGTTAAGATTAGCCCAACAAGGGATGTGGAGAGAGCGAGTAGAGCATCGTTGCATCATATCTGTTGCACAATGTACGTAAAGAGACGCACGTCTCGCCATCCAGTGGCCAGCTTAGACACGGAGCAGATAAGTGCTGAGACCGCGATATAGGCAATAACTTAACTGAGAGTTGAACATGACTGCCCATTGCAAAATGTAGATGGTTTCCAGGGCTCAGGTGGGCAGATTCCACCGAAAAAAGAAAAGGCGAAGAGAATCAAACGGGGTTGGACTAATTGGGAGAGCTGATGTCACCGTCCTAAGTTGAAGAGCCCTTCAAGGCCTCTTACTACTCTGATTGTTGGTGACCAAGCCGGGCTGCCAAGTGTTCCGATTCTACAGCATTTATCCAGCCGACCGGTAGCCGCGTAGCTTCTGGACTGCTCGATTCCGCAAAGTCTAAGAACAACCACACCTTGGATCATTCCCAGTAACGAAGAAGGCGGAGCATTAGGAGGTCCTGGGTGGAGATACTGACTCATCCGCTATTCGGGTAACTCTGGGTACACTTACCATTGCTTAGCGAGACTGCCGTATTTAGCTTCCGGATGTTCCGATTCCCGAGTAGTACAATCATAGACACACGATTGGTGTGTGTTTTGTGACACTGGTACATCTCAGAAGCTCCATAGCGCCCCATCGGCTCCGGAAGTGTTGTAAAATCGGAACAACCGGATGCGAAACAATGTCTCATCTTGGCGTATACTCGGATGTCTAATGACCGTAGCGTCCAATATTGGAGTCCAGACGCTGCAAGGCAGTGATGGTCTGGGTAAGTTCATCCGCTGCAGCGCGGAAACACGGAGATGAAGTGAGGGTCGAACAGCCGCATTACCAGTTTGTATTTACGAACCCGGAGCAGGACTCCGATTCTCAACGGTATAAAAGGCCTGCACCTGAAAATGTAGCAACACCTAATACACCTTTTCATAGTCTCCAACATCTCCCTTACAATGCGCCTTACCTCAATCACTGTCACTGTTGCGTTGGGAGTTCCCTATGCCTCAATGGTCGTGGCTTTCCCATCGTATGCTCCACTGGGCGGGCTCACTGCTCGAGAACTACAGGATATCATTCCCACCCTCGATGCTGTAATACCTCCGCCTCCACCTGGTCCACCAACCTTCACCGGTACGAAGCTAGTGGACGATGGAGACCATCCATGGAAACCTCTTCAAAGCGGAGACCAGCGTGGTCCCTGCCCCGGATTGAATGTTCTGGCATCGCATGGGGTGAGATAAGCGTATTGCACTCATGCTTGGCCAGTCCATGATTGACACGTATCGTAGTACCTCCCGAGAAACGGAATCGTTACTCCGGCGCAATTAATCAAAGCTACTCAAGAAGGTGCATACATACACAGAATCCATGTTCACACGACAAGGCTTCTCTGACTTCAATTTTCAAGGCTTAAACTTCGATAATGTTGCAGCCCGGTTGGCTGCATACTCGGGGCTCTTGGTAAATGGAAATGTCGTTACGAACCTGCTTAGTATCGGCGCAAAATCACCCCAGACAGGACCGGACCCGCCTCCGCCCGCTATGGTTGGAGGCCTTAATACCCACGGAACGATTGAGGCAGACGCAAGCATGAGTCGAGGTGTGTTCCAGTCAGACCATACTCAGTGGTACCATGGTGCTGATATTTTTGCTCAGGTGACGCATTCTTTGGCGACAACCATTCATTCAACCAGACGTTGTGGGAGCAGGCAAGTCCCACAGTGCCCACCAGCATACCTTACTAACTCTTCATGCTATAAAGTTTGTGGATTTCAGCAATAGGTTTGGAAATGGTTTCTATAACCTCACTGTGGCTGGCGAACTCCGCCTTCACCTGATCCAGCAATCCATTGCCCAGAATCCCCATTTCTCCTTGATGGGCTTCAACCACTTTGGCGCATATGGGACATCTGTTCTTCCAATCAACATGTTTGTCGATGGTCGCAAGACTGGCTCGGAGGCTGGCCAACTAGATCTCGACACTGCCCTTGGAGTCTTCCGGGACATGCGCTTGCCCCAAGGCTTCTTCAGAAAGGCTGTACCAGGAGGAGGCGAAGGGACCTTGGATGTGTACCTGGCACATCCAACGAGCCCCGGAAGAAACACTGGAGCCGTTGATAGTTTTGTCGTGGATGAGAGTTTGGGCGGGTTCACGGACCCGTGCAAATTTTACACGGAATTTGTCAACACGACAGTCCGTGGATTATACCCCAACCCAACTGGGGTGCTGCGTAGGAACCTTAACATTAATTTAGGTTTCTTTTACGATGCATTCGCGCCAGCTTCGCCCGACTGTCCTCAGGTCTTCCCATATGGTCGTGACTAGCTCAGTCACCAGTTCTAGTTCTAGTTAGTGGACTGCAGTATTCCATACTATTTACAAGGCCTACTTCGAACCTGGAGTTAGATTAATTGTCAGTTATTTTCTTCAATAGACAATTCATCGCCCATGTCAGTTGTTTTCGCTTTTCAAGTCATCTACTTTACCAGTTACGCTATGCGACAGTGTTTTCGTGGAACTTGCGCGGATTCAGATTAAGTATGATCCACCTCGGATATCCCCTGGCGCCATGTCCACAATGTCAATGGTAACTCTGGATTACAACGTGACGAGGTTCTCGGACAATTGAGAGGCGTTCGCCCATACGTATCAGCCTCGCTACTTCGCAAGCACGCTGCGTTGGCAATGGCTACATTAAAAAAAGGGCATAACCCGCCATCTCCTGACCTTCGACCTGGCTAGACAGCTGACAATCATCATCTTGGGAGCAGTCACACTGTCTAACCCAATCGAGGACAATGAACTTCAGTCAGCGACTGCGCGATTAACCCAAGGTAAGTATTCTTCTGGCTGCGCCTCGTTTCGCCTTGCTCGAGACTGGCATAATCCAAGTTGTTTAATTGGTCATGCAAAATCGCGCAGTGCAGAAGCAACGGCGACTGGGCGGCTGGATAAATGCTGTAGAGGCGGAACACTCGGCAGGCTTTGCAATATGGAGACATTACTTGCACAGCCAACGAACGGGGACGAAGAACTTTGATAGTGAATCTTTGGCGATTCGAAAATCCAATTGCCAATGACCCTGGTGTTTCCAAAGCTGAGCCAATGACCTTGGCTCGGGTGTATAAAAGGGTACCCTCTGAAGAGAGACATCAACACAAGAACACGAACTTGAATTACCCAGAGCTCACTCACAAGTTACAATGCGTTACAACTTTCTCACCGCTTTCGCGGCGTTGGGAGCTTTCTTCGTCTCAACAACGACTGCCTTCCCTCCTTATGCCCCACTCGGCGGCCTGTCTGCTCGCCAACTGGAGGAGATTGTACCAACTCTTGATGCCAAGGTACCTCCTCCGCCACCTGGGCCACCCAGCTTCACTGGTGCGAAGCTCGTCGATGATAGAGACCATCCGTGGAGAGCACCACAACGCGGGGATCAACGGGGACCATGCCCTGGATTGAATACCTTGGCTTCGCATGGTGTGCGTATTTATGTATTATTTCTTCGATACATTGACTGACACACCCCTTCAGTACCTCCCGAGAAACGGAGTTGCCACTCCAACCCAGATAATCAAAGCCGTTCAGGAAGGCGAGTACCTACGGCTTATTTCACATTGTTGGTCATATTGAAATTGCTTCAGGCTTCAATTTCGACAACTCCGCTGCTCGGTTTGCTGTCTACGCCGCCCTCCTGGGAAATGGAAATGTCGTCACGGATTTGCTGAGCATCGGTGGAAAGACACGCCTCACTGGACCAGACCCACCTGCACCCGCCATCGTTGGAGGTTTGAACAACCACGGAACGTTTGAAGGAGACGTGAGTCTGACTCGAGGTGCGCCTGAGCGGTACTGAAATCGGTGAATGATACTGATACGGTTCAGGCGACGCTTTCTTCGGCGATAACCACTCGTTTAACGAGACGCTGTGGGATCAAGTGAGTAACAAGTACACATGGCACGATACAATGCTCACCGAGGTGCCACGCCATTCAGTTCGTAGACTTCAGCAACAGGTTCGGTAACGGGTTTTACAACATCACTGTGGCCTCCGAGCTGCGCTTCCACCGCATCCAACAATCCATCGCCGAGAATCCTCAATTCACCATGTTAGGCCTCCGCCACATCAGCGCGTATGGTGAAGCCGCGCTGCCTGTAAACCTTTTCGTCGACGGACGAAAGACAGGCTCGGAAAAGGGTCAATTGGACCTTGAATCCGCTCGCAGCTTCTTCAAGGAAATGCGCTACCCCAAAGGTTTTTTCCGTGCAGCACAACCGGGAGGCGGTGAGGGCAGTGAGGTTATCTTCTTGTCCCACCCGACAAGCCCTGGAAGAAACAACGCAACTGTTAACAGCTTCGTCGTGGATGATAGTTTAGGGAGCATACTGGACCCGTGTAAGGTCTACACAGAATTTGTAAACACGACCGTCCTTGGACTGTACCCCAGCCCTACTGGTGTTCTGCGTCGGAACCTCGACATAGACCTCGGGTTCTTATATGATGCGTTCGGATCGGGACTCCCCAACTGCCCCCAGGTCTTTCCTTATGGTCGTGCCTAGATTGGCTAGCCCGCTTGTAGTTTGTACGGAAACTGTCAGACGGACTGTATTAGTCTAAGCCAAGTCTTAGTGCACGACGTCTCTCCAAATTCGATATCACTGGCTGTTATTGGGAATGGAAGGTCTGGTTTGGTTCCCTCGAGTAGTGGCATTATTGTGCGGTGACCGACAGCGCTTGCATATGGTGTCGTGAAATGGCCTTATTCTAGTAGAAAAATCAAGTTAGGTGACGGAACGTCCACAAAACAGACGCACACTACGAAAAGCCGGGCTCCCCGGTGTTTCCGATGTCTATCAGTTAAGGGCAGACAGGAATACCGAGACCCCCTTATATCAATGTCGCAATGAGAGCCAGGGTAGATATTGCGTAACGACAAGAGTGCAGTACAGAGTCAACACCACGGTAACCCATACCCCGGTGGACGCCAAAATGTATGAGTAGTTATTGGGTTATGGGTTACGACGGGGCAATTTGGCAGGGACTTTACCTTTCGGTGGATGCCTAGAGGTAGGTCATTGGGGGATATGGGTTAGCACGGTGTTGACTGTGGTTGTGCGTCGTTCAAAAAGAAAATCTCATTCGGAGCATCCCGACCCATCGGATGATAAAACGGCTCCCACGCTCAGAGCATCCGCACGGACCCTTCATTGCCAGCAGCGTTGTTGTCGTCAAACCTTGTCCGATTTTCGGTATTACATTCCCGGACATCTCAAAAGGATGGTCAGTAAGTCGTACCCAGGTTATTCCAGAAGATCAAACTGACGTACATGCATTTTTCATACAGTTTGCGCGCTCACTCAGAAAACACCTCTACACTTTCTATACTACTAACATTTTGATTAAAGCGCGACATATCGTATGATCTATTCTCTCGTATAACACGAATTATGTAGCGGAGATGTGAGTGCGCTGGCCTCCGAATTTGCGACAACCTTGTTAAAATTCTCTCAAGCCTGACTGCCATCTGCATCGCTCAAATCACACCCGAGATTGGTCGCTGATTAGCTACCGAGGGTCTCAATCTTTGTCAACACACTTCGCCTACTGGTCAGTCCGCAATGCGGTTAGCAGATAACGCATCGTGGTCGAGTATGGTACGTACATCAGCGTCCATCAGAAATGAACGTCACCTTTGCTGGTGGACATGCAGCCACCTCGAGCGGTTCCAGCACCATGCGCTTGGAGTCAGGGAAACATATGATTAACTGGGACGCGGACGCATAACATACTGGCAAGAGGGACGGGTTAATTACATAGGGACTCAAAACTTATTACTCCGCTGAAACATCTGCGGATACGGCCTAGATGTGCTGGATACGTTCCTGGCTCGCAAAATTGTATAAAAGGCAATGAAATATCGACGGTTCCTTCTCGAGCACCCTCCTTATCGAGCTCCTTCGCCTCTTCAATCTTAGGAGTCCATTCTACCACGACTTCAAGTACCTGAACTCAAACCATGGTTCAACTCTCCCTTCCCTTGAAATGGGTCGCCCTCGCCGTCTATTTTGGGACGATGTCCACATCCGTTTTAGCCTTCCCTCAGTACCAGTCTTTGGCTGGGCTCTCGGAGCGGGAGCTAAAGGAGGCCTTGCCCAAATTGACGCCCCGTCTTCCGACTCCTCCTCCACGACCGGAGGTGTATCAAGGAGCTAAGCTTGTAGACGACGCAGCTCATCCCTGGCGCGCTCCAAGAGCAGGCGACCAGCGCGGTCCTTGTCCAGGGCTTAACACCCTTGCCAATCACGGCGTAAGCTCCCTTCCATTGTTCGTATGTTTCTGTGCATTTTGATCTAATTGCTAGTACCGTAGTACCTCCCCAGGGACGGCGTTGCTTCTCCCGCGCAAATCATCGCCGCATCCATGGCAGGCTTCAACATGGATCTTCAGGGAGCCAGTATTGCGACTTATGTTGGACACCTCCTCGACGGCAATCTTGTCACTGATTTGGTCAGTATCGGAGGAAAAACACCCAAAACCGGACCTGATCCGCCCGGAAATGGTCTCGTTTCTGGTATCCGCACACACGGGACTTTCGAGGGCGATGCCAGCATAACTCGGGGTACGTTTTGTCTTGAATCGCGTCTGACATACCCGCTTACAAAGTCTATACTAGGTGACGACTACTTTGGCGACAACTTCAACTTTAATCAGCAGTTGTTTGATCAAGTACGTATTCGTTACTCCGCCTATCTTTCTATCAAGCCTTGACGAAATCTAACTCTGCGTTCACTCATTATAGCTCAAGGACTACATGAACCGTTATGGAAATGGATACTATAACCTGACTGTTGCACGCGAGATTCGTTATCAGCGTATCAAGCAGTCCATCGCCACCAACCCCACATTTGAACTCGTGGGACACCGTCACTTCACTGCCTTCGGTGAAGCCGTCTTTTCAACCAACATGTGGGTGGATGGGCGCGTCAAGGGTCCCCTCGAGAACCACGTCACCCAGGAGGCTGCAGAGGCATTCTTCAAGAACATGCGATACCCCCGTGGATTCTTCCGTGCCTCGAAACCCGGCTCGGCTACCAATGACCAGCTCCAGTTTGTCCTTGGCACAGATAGCAGCCGCCCTGGTCATTTCCCCGGCAAGAATGTCAATGGCACGAACAGCTTCACGATCGATCACAGTCAGGGAAGCGTTGCGGATTTCTGCGCCTTCTACACGTACTTTGTGGGAACCAGAATCAAGAACCTGTACCCCAATCCTACGGGTGTTCTGAGGAGGAATTTGATTATAAATATTGAGTACTTCTACGGTTCTCGTCCCCCCGGTATCGAATGTACGAAAGTCTACCCATATGGCCAATTGTAGGATGGTTAGTTACATAATTCTTGCTTAGTAGGCTGAAGTTCGTTCTTAATAACTTGAAGTTTGAATTAAAATTCAATCTATTGTCTACGCCACCGTGACCGTATGAGGGCGTGAGGGATAAACCAGACCATGGGTAATGAAGGGAATCTCTGTGAATCGTAGCACTGTTGATAAACTTCACGATTGGAGTGATTATAGTAATACCAACGGTTTTATATACATTCTGAACTACGACAGGTCCTTGAGTTGCGCGAGGGCCTGCGCGGCAGTCAGGGTCCTTGATTCTCGACGAAGACGTTCCCCGAAATCGCTCATCTCCAGAGGCACAGCTGGAAGCCAACACATCTTAATCAGCAGCGACACCCCAAATGTCCACTTCCGCCCCATGGTTGTCGTGGAATATATCTGGAGAGTGGGTCTCCCTCATAAAATATGGCTGGGCTACTGTTTCCGGTCCAGATGCATCTTCCCAGTCGATGAGGAACCACCGAGATGGGTCTTCGATCCGCTTGATCACGTTTTCGGGCCGGATGTCGCGGTGATACAATGGAATCCTGTGCAGTACCTAAATGAAGCGTGAGGCTCGTTTCAACTGCGATGCTGTTAGATGGACGCACAACCAGCGCCTCCAGAACGCATCGAACACATTCGTGTAGTTCTTGCTTCGTCCGTGGCTGAACTGCAACTCCACGAGGCGCGAGATGAACCGTGTTGCCACTGGCAAATGAAAGGCGGTCGACATTGGGCACGCGATACTCCCTTAATAGGTCGTAGATACCGCGAAGGTGTTTGACTTTGGCCGAGTCCTGATAGGTCTTGATGATAACGAATGATGTCAAATCAATTGTGCACGTCCGCCTGGGGAACAACTTTGTGAGGAACACCTTGGTTGTATCAGTTGAACGTACCTTTCCAATCGGTCAAACTCGGCCCCACTCGGTTCCATGAGTTGAGATAACGGGGTGAGTAAGGCGGAGAGGTTTATTAAATGCAAAATGTTATTGATTCGGTCTTTCCTCCATTGTATATCCGTCGTTACGAGATTATGAATGACAGGATTCAGCCCGACCTGAGAGGGAGCTAATGCTACAAGCGAGACGGACGTCCCACTGGCATGGTAGGCTGGAAGGATGTAGTTCGTGTCAATGAAAACGCCCACAAAAGGCTGATGTGCTCACCAAGAACATAAGGCGTGGACTTGTACATCCAGATAAGCTTTTCTGACAGCTCCTCTCGCGGATCCGCAGTGTTTTCGGGACCTTTCTCTTCTCCACGAAATGGGCATGTTTTCCGAATGAGAAATCCGTAATCAGGCCTCAGATCTCGAGTTGCGGTATGCGAATTGCTGTTCCGGAAGCTGGTGCCATAAGGCACACATCGTTCAACGATGAAGCGGATGTTTCGATCCCAAGCGCTAATGAAGTTGCTTTCAGATATCGGTAGTCGTTCGACAACAGCAGAGACGAAACACACTGGCCATCCATCCTGTGCAGTCAAATCGTCGTCGTCGTCGTCGATCCGAAAGACTGAGAGAGCGTCCTTCTCTGTGCAGTAGTCGTGACCGGGAGTTGGGTGGACAAGTCTCCGAAATTCTCGCTTGCTGACAGGGACTTTCTCAAGTTCGCTTAGGGGTGCCTTTAGGAATGCTGCGACATGCTCAAGGGCAGGAATTTCGATGTTCTGTCGTTTTTGAGGCCAACTACGACTTTGTTGTGATAGAGGACGTGGACGCTTTGACTGTGCTGAATGCAGGTAGGGTAATTCAGCAGAAGAAAACGCCGGAACATGGGTGGCGCTCACCATTTAACGCATGTACTAGGAGATGGAGTTTCTTGGCTGGTGGATCTTCGAAGAGGCCCGAGATCTCCTCAACAGGCGATTTTAGTTCCTCTTGCTGCTCGATCTTGAGGTTTCCTAGCTTTCCGTCTAGGTCGTCGTCTACAGGCAGTGAGACCTTGAAGAGCTGTATGTCTGTTGCCTGAATATTCGAGAAAACAATGTGTTGCTTCTCCTTGACCATGTCCTTGAGGATGCTGACATTGTCGTTGGGAGAGATCTTGACGGTGAATATCTTTTCGGAAGTGTCGCCAAAAAGGAGGCAGTTCAAGGAGACGACATCCGTGGAACCTGTGTCATATGAGGTCAACTAATCCGGAAAGCAACGATATAGACGTACCACTAGGACCCGTTACTGCAGCGCGTAGGGAGTCAATAGCGAGAAAACGACAGGCCGTGGAGGAAGCTCACCTGGGGGCGCAAGTGCAACAACGTGGATATTCTGTTTCTGCGGATGCTGGAAGACTGCTGATATCTCCTGGAAAGACGAGAGCTCCTCTGCGCCATCGATTTTTTCCGGGTCTCGAGCTTGTTCCGCGTTGGCTATGGGGAGCGAAACCTTGAAGAGTTGTATGTCGTCGGAGTCTCAATCCCCCGGCTTATTCCGTCCAGCTGTACCGTTCAGACTTGGTTCAGATCCCCCTGTTTCTACGTGTTTACAGTCGTCGGAGTATAGTGTTCGGGCCTTTTCGCAGACTGTGAATAAGAAAGTGGACTTGAAAAGCCGCGTGAACCCACTGTCCTCACTTCTTGAGCATTATAAACCCTGGGCTGGTGTACTCTTTCTGAAGCGACTGAATATAATCCTGGATGGAATAGCGAAAAGGGTCGGTCTGAACATGCACAGATGGCGTAAACCCGAGCACCCTAAGATCTACATCAACCCCAGGGTCAGCGTCGGTGCGTAGTACCCATATGCCATTACCTTGGGCCAGCCGGCTGTCACCCGTTGGGCAACCCACCCGCCTCATGCGCTTGTCCTTTGTGTGCTTGGTGAGCTCGCCTCAGCCCATGTACATCATAGGGCTCGTCGTACTCAATCTTGAAGAAGAACTTTAGATGCTGGCTGTGGTACAAGTGTCGGGATGCTACAAGGGGACGATGCCCTGGAGTGCCGACAGACTCTCTAGGTGCCATTAACGTGTACTTACACCACAAAAAAATATGTCGGTGTCCCGTTATGTGGACGTCTGGAATCTCTGGATCTGAGTAAAGACACCATTTCCAGAAAGATGGCGATAAGGAGAGGATATAAACAGCAAAGTAGTTACTATAGTCTTTTGATTCACGATTCAACTTTTGAAAACATAGATTTCTTCGAGCATTCACATTATGTAGCACCTGGGTACTGTCCTGCCCAAACCGGCAGAGATCTATCAGGGACATCGACTGGGAGTGGACAGTAAGTCAAGAGTTATTATGCATCTCAACTCAGATGGACACTACTAACCCCTCTCGAAACGCCAATGCCGGTCACGAATCGGGCTCCACAGGTACATGCGCGTACCTGGATTCTTTGAATTTTCGTGGAGATTGATGCTAAGTTTGACGTATGGTATGTAGATTCTGAGTGTATTGGCACAAGTTAGCTCACGGGAGGGGTTCACAGTGCGGTTCGGGGGGTCCTCACTGAAATTGACTTAAGTCAAAGGAGTCGGCAACAAGGCACCACCTGAACGCCTTCTTGGTCTCGACAATGGCGGTGTCTTTTTTTGGGATGTCGTCTTGTATGCCGAGATAGAGGCCGTTCAAGACGTTCTTGAATGAACAAAGATACGGATTGGATCCTTCTTGCCAGATCGCCTCCCACTGCGACGCCCGTATTATTTGGTCATGTCAGATTTGGGATGCAGCGCACAGAAAATGCCACCCACTAGTTGGTTACGCCCTTCATTGTACTCGTATCCACGCACTGGAGCGGAGGCAATAATGAGCATGAGCAGATTCTCAAAAAGAGATTACCTGGTGCGAACCATTGCCATTGGACTCAAGGTGGGCTACTGTCCCGCTTTCAGCGTTGACGAGCTTGTATACGGCGCCTTTGACACAGGGTACGACGGGCTCCACATCTGAGGACACATTCGGAGATTTATGTCAGTACTTCAAGAGAGTTTGCGCGAGTCGATTACATACGACGATCGATGACCAGAGCATGTTGGGCTCCCTCCCAGAACTGAACCTTCACTCCGGGTAGCGATCCGCTCGCAGATGCATCCAAACAGAATCGTGTATATGGAACAAAAAGCCTGATGAGTAGAGGTCAACTAGTCATTCTAACAGGAGATATAGAGCGGGGAGCGATATGAACTTACTGGAGCGCCGTTGGATGATCACTGGACGTTTTTGGTTCAATTTTCCACATGAACTCGTCGTTCGATGTCCCGACAATCTCGAGACCGTTGGAGGGAGAGTAGGGAATGTCGATGCCCAAGTAGAGTTCCGAACCAACGTTGCAGAACTTCCAGTACTCGCCCGCTTTGATTGCTGTCCACTTCGCAGCGTTACCACCTTCAGCCCCCAATCCGTGAGGTTTAACAGCAAAGGATGACTGTACCTTTTGCCATGGGCTCCCTGTAAAGTCGTGTAACACTAGATGTCGGTTGTGTAAATTAGTAGAAGCTCTGAAAGCGGGGGGATTGATTACACGCACCCACACGCTTTGTCCGGTCCTCCAGCTCCACGACTGCTCGAAAGCGTGTGCTGATAAGCCTGTATATCTCCCCATCTACGAGTTGTACCATTTCTGCAGGGGATGAAAGTACGGAAGACGTAGGCTGGCCCAGTGGCTAAACAAGAGTCGGGACGCAACTAGAGCACGGCGAACCAGGCGTGGATTGTGGAAATGTGGGTCCCTTTCTGTCTTTATACATAGTGCTCTGTCAAGTGAGCGATTATCGATCCAAGTCGCGATCGCAGTGGTAATCGATCGATGTCAGAGTCGTAGGCGACGTCATCGGCTTCCGCGCTGGTACACCCAAGTGAGTGGTACTGCGACTCGTGTTCAATCCTATGGGCCGTAATGCAGTTATTGGAAGTCTAGAACAGAGATGCATCTATCTAGCTTTTACTTATGGCCGAGAGAGTGGCGCCGATCTTGTTACTTTTACTTCTCTGCCGGAGCACAGGAGCCACTGTAACGTACGTATTCAAGAGAATTGTCAAATTTGGGCTGGCCCTGGCGCTCGAGTTCAAGAAGTTGGATGTGGAGCTGCTTCTCTCGTCTTCGAGAAACGTATTATTCCAGTTCGAGTCTTGAATACAGCACGATAGAGAATTTAATAAACTATGGCGAGCGTAAAAATTCACTCTGGCTTCCCGATTAGATTAGATCCTCGCACAGCCACACGTTTCGGCAAGCCCGAGGACAAACGTGACCCTGAGGGACAGACTCTCTAATATAACACTGTAAAGCCACCTGAAGGTGGCAAAGCCCGCTACCTGATAATATATGGCAAGAATACCAGGTTGTCCTTCGTCGCCGACCTTTCGTGAACTCCTTTGGCTCCAGGAACAACTTGGCGGGTCTGGGATGTTGCACAGCTTCTTGATGGGAACCTTGTCACGGGCGTTGGGTATTGGCGGGAAGACGTCGAAGACTGGGCCTGACCCTATAGGGGACGATTTCTTTGGTGAAACGTCAACCCGAACAGAAAGCTCTTCGACCAGGTATGAGTAAAATAGCTTTTGCATGGGTGCTAGCGTAAGCCTCGAGTGAATCTTGAATCAGTTCAAGGAATTCAGCAAACGTTACGGGAACGGATACTACAACCTTACCGTCGCACGCGAGCTCCGATACCACCGCATCAAGCAGACCATCGACACCAACCCCACCTTCGAACTGTTGGGTCATCATCACTTTACCGCATTCAGCGAAGCCGTTTTCCCGACCTCCATATTTGTCGATGGGCGCGTCAGCGGGCCACTGGCTGCCCATTTAGACATGAAAGCCGGGGAAAGCTTCTTCATGAACATGCGCTACCCTTGGTCCTTCTTCCGTGCCTCCAAGCCGGGCACTGCAGATGCGGAATCGATCCCCGCTCCACTGGGAAGTGATCCTATGCGATTGGGCTTCCAGGCCGGGAGAAACGTGAACGGGGTGAAGAGCTTTGAGGTGGATGAGAGCCAGGGTAGCTTGCTGAGCATATGTACCTTTTACAAGTTCTTCGTAGGCAAGAGGCTCCAGGGTCTCTATCCGAACCCGACTGGGGTGCTGTGGAGGAACCTGAACCTGAACTTGCAATTGTCTGATCAGATCAACTGCACCCAGGTGTTTCCTTATGGTAGAGATTAGCACCTATGCAACAAGCGCTGCAAATTGTATCTTTACTTGACACAGGCAATAAATTATTTAGGTTCAAACAACGATCAATCATAAAACATTAAATTGTATAAAGTGCGAGGAGCACAGGGACTGGGTCAAATAACACTACTGCTACTACAAACACACCTACGAATACAGCCCCTTCAACAACCCTGTCACTTTCGTCTCCCCAATATCCAACACTCTCACCTCCCCATCCTCATCTTCGCCCTCCCTCCACTGCTCAACCACAAACTTTCCCTCTATAGGCGCAACACCCCCATCCCGCGTCCCAATCGTCACATGCAACCGCCTCCTAATGGCATCAGGCAACCCCTCCACAAGCCTCCCACCAACCTTGCGCGCCTTATTCGACGTCCCCACCTCGCCCACCGGCAACTGCTCAAAACTATCCACCAGCGGGTCGAGGTCTTCCATCTTCTTCCCGGTATCCTCGATGGCCGAGTCGGCGAGCTGCAGATCCTCAAAGGTAAGCGCCATAACCCGCTCAGTGAACACCAACGTCTTCAAGACGCCCTCGAACACTGGCGGGCCACTCATCGAGTCCAGCTCCACACATAAATCCCATACCTCTGGCGCCTCCTTCGCACTGGTCTTGTGAGTGAGCGTCACATGTGGCCGTTTCGTCACCCTATTCCCCTTTTTAAGCACCTCGAACATCTCCCTCGCCTCCTTCCTCACTTTTCCTTCTCCGCTATCAAGCTCCTCACCCTCACGCACAGCCAACTCTGTCTCCAGCAGTTTCGCCAAATCCACTTCAGGAAGCACACCAAAGTATCGCGGTGCAGAGGCGATTTTCTTGCCCTTCCCTTCCTGCGCCTGACCCTGCGCCCTCTTCTTCCCCCCGCCTCCGCCTGAAACATCGCCAACATCGACTTTATACCCCTCCAGAACCTCCTGCACAACCTCCCTAACCCTCTCCTCCGAAGGAAACCTCCCCTCTTCCCATCCAAGCGCCCTCCCAACGCCCTCAACAGCCTGCAAAACCTGCTCAACCACCCCACCCTCCACATCCATATCCACAACCCCGTCCACCTCATCCGGCGCCAACTCTTCGCTCGACCCTATAAACTGCCACACCACCTCCTCATGGAACCCCTTTGACGTGGGGTCAGGCCGTAGGGTCTGGTGGTTCTCACCCCGTTTGAAGATGCGCTCGGAGCAGATTCTGTGGATCGTGGCGGGTGGTTTGGATGTGATGTCAAAGTGGAGGGCGAGCAGTCGGACGGGGGGTGAAAAGTTGGAGGTGGCTTCGCGCAGCGCTGTGCGGTGCTGTCGGAGGTGGTTGTTCCTACACGGATGGGAGGTTAGCGAAAGCGAGGATGTAAGGATAGAGAGGAGACGTACTTGTCGGCGATGACGACGTCGTGCGTCTTCAACAGCCCTACGACGTTCTTCACAAACGTCACAGCAGCCTTTTTACCCTGGACGTTATCGCTCTGCGAATGTCCAAACCCGAACAATTTGGCCAACGCCAGCGACACAGTCGTCTTGCCTACAGACCCACAATCAGCATCCCACCCACCCCACGCACAAAAGCAGACTCACCACATCCAGGAACGGCAACAGGCACAATAACGGTCTTCCCAAACTCCTGCTTCGTTGTCTGCCCCTCTCCCTCGCCGGAAAAATCCTGCAGGCCGCCCTCCTCCAACCTCCTCAAAAACCTCTCGCGAGTCGCAATGATGCCTTTGCCATTCAAGTACGTCTCGTACAGCGCCGGATTGCGCTTGATATCACCAACAACCCAATCCACATACTTCCTCGTCTCTTCCCTCCTCATCTTGCCCTTGGGCAGCCCACTGGCCTGCATGCGCTCGCCCTTTGCGTGCTTGGTGAGCAACATCTTGGTGAGCTCGCGCCAGTCCCTGTACATCATATACGGCTCGTCGTACTTGATCTTGAAAAAGAAGGTGGATCCGGGTGGGTAAGGCGTCGGTGAGGATTCGGCCTTGGTGTTGCGAGGCGGGACGCCGACGTGGGTCCGCACCACGAACCCTTCCACGGCTTCTCCATCCCATTTACCAGTTTTGGCGACCTCGTCGCTAAATGTCTTCACCTCCTCGATGGTATCAAAGTCAAGCGTGGCGGTACGGATGAAACCCCATTCTTCGGCGAAAGCGTCTACTTCGGCGGTTAGAAGTGTGTGGAAGTACTTGGAGGAGTGGTTGAGTCCGTGCAGGTGCAGTCCTGTCTTGTCGGGTGGGTACGCGAGAACGTGTTCTTCGAAATTGTCGTCGCATAGCTATGAGAAAGGATAAGCCATTGTAACGACACGACGAAGAGAAGACGATTCGTCGGGTAGATACATACATACCTCGGCAACAGCGGTCAGATTCTTCCTCCACAACTCACCCGCCAGATCTTTTTCCTCCCGCCCTTTCTCCTTGAGATACCGCTCCAACCACCGCCTGCCCATCATCGCGTGGCTGACAGTGGCATCCCCGCTCCCGACGCTGTGCTTCGAGGTCACGAGCACCTTGGATGGGGTGATCGCTGCGATGAAGATAATGCATCCGTTTGATTTGAGCGAGAGGGTGTAAGGTCCTGTTGTATGATCCTTGATTGATTCCCACTATGTTTGACGTTGGGTCGTCAGTACCAAGTCACGTAACGAGGAAGTCTAGGAGAGGAGAAGAGAAAAGAGAGAAGACGGTACGCACAGTCGTCCACGGCACCTCGCCGATATTAAAAAACTTGTCATACCCCCTCACCACGATCCTATGCCTCACACCATCCACGCCATCCCCATCTTCATCACCGACATCCATCGTGAACAGCCCTCTGGCAAGCGTAGGGAACGGAGAAGGCACATCGTAGTACTTGAACTCGTTCATCTTCCAGCTGCGCACGGCGAGTCCTTCGGCTTCGCACCCCGGCACATCGCTCAGCGTGCTCTTCACCAGCTTTGGAGATGTTTTGGAGAGTCCGAGGAGGGTGTCGATTAGGGCGCTGTCTTCGAGCTGGGCTTTGCGGGTGCTTGGGGGCAGAGCTGTAGGTGCGTTCGGGGTGTGGGTTTGGCTTTGGGATGGGACGGCGGAGGTTGGAGTTGGATCAGCCATTTCAGTGTTGGCGAGGTTGGTGGACTTGTCGATGCTGGTGTTGGTAGAATATGTAAAAATCCTCGTCCTTGTAGATGTAACCGCAGGTCCCCTTGTGTACGTCGAATCAACCTTAAAAGCCGTACTCTTCGCGGAGAACCTGAGCCTAGATTGCACCGCGGTGTATCCTCCTCGACTGCCGATCTTCCTAAATTTGGCCTGATAGAGGCTCGAGATACACGCGATCGGCTTCGATGTGGATGTCGAGGTTGAGGTAAAGGTTGATGGCAATGTCGATTCCGACAAATGTGATGGTGACAATCCAAGTCGCGTCGTCCTCTTCTGGATCAAACAAATCCCAGAGGGAACAAGTCGCGCACGGAAGCAATTTCTCGAAAACGCGGTGGTGCCGGACTCGGAATGGCGCGGCGCAAGGCGAGTTGGGAGTATGGAACCTATCTTGATTCGATTTTTGACTTCAGCAAGGGCGGGACTTTAAAGAAGGAGGAGATGACTCTTGACGACGATGGTAGTGGTGGTTAGACGTGAAGTGACTCGTTCCTTGTGCGCTGCCGCTGGTTGTCAGCCGTGAGATGATGACGATCGGCAACATAATTCAATTTCGGATTTAGACAGACTTGGCCGAGACGGAGGCCAAGTGTTTGGTCTTGTGTAGCGAAGTGGTCAGACAACAACAAGGCCTTACAGCCGTCTCAGCCAGCGCAGCACTCCTCGTGCTCACCGAACTCACACCTCATTTCATCACGCTACAGGATCTGTCATATTCAAAGACATAACAGAATTCATTGTCTTAAACTCACAATTCTCATTCACTTCCATTTGTATACTGATGCCCCCTGATAGGCGGCGAGGACAACCGGCACAAGATGGTCAGCCAGTTTTTAACCAACCAGTCTCGACCCAAACCAAGGCGAACCTTCTGCGACTCGCCAACTTCTTTCATCTCAACCAAGACGACACCGCCTCGGTA
>ML210456.1:2796-22879 GCA_004369085.1 Coprinopsis marcescibilis | reverse complement strand
TGTCCAACATTGAAATTTGATTTGAGCCATGTTTATATTGTCTGACACTGATACTGTGCCTATGGGCATTGACGGCGAGGCTGTCTGCTTAACAGTAAATCAAGAACATTCCATGATGACTCACGACAATGCATACCACGCCTCCATGTTCCTCTGTGTGCACACACAAGCGAAACATGACATAGGGCTTTGAGTAATCGAAACACCGATACGTTCACTCGCTGGTCTTGTTGTCCACCGGAAAGACGGTTGTAAAGACCTGACTGTTAAGTAACAGCCGTGATGTACGATCAACGCAGAGGGTTACCAACCATGCGAATTACTCGCCATTCAAATCGAGTACTGTGGTGGGCACTCCCTAAGCTCCGATTCTGGGCAAAAGGGCCCAGTTCGCCTCAAGAAGCAATACCGCCTAAGTGTTAGAACTGTGACTGTTGGTTGGGTTGGAAATCACCCTCAGGTGAGGTTAGGGAAACATACTGTGTAAAACGGTTGTGATTTTTTACCAATATTTTGTCCTTTTCAGGTTGTTGGGGACAGACCCGTCTGCCAGTTGGAAGGGGCCAAACCTATGGGTGACAATAAGACCTTTCTGAGTTGTTACAGACATGACTGTAAATGAGAAGTGCAGATTGAATTCGACAGTCGACTTTATATCTTTTAGCTGCCATTAGTAAGGGATGAAGGGGAAATGTACGAACTATACATACTTGTCTCCTTGAGCATGGTGTCATTTTTTGAAAAAGCTTCAACATACTAGTATCACACAATATTCCAGAAACCAGGTTAATAGGGTGAAATCTGTATGATGGCTATTGTTAGCTTTTTCAACCCTTGAGGCTGGCCACAAGCTTACATTCAGCTTCAAAACCAGACCCTGTTCAGCGAAATTCCAATCAACTGGATCATTGCCAACACACAACCAGCCAAGCACACTCTTAGCTCAAGGCCTGCATATCCACGAATCTCGAGAGCATAGTTAAATGAATACTCTTCATTCTGAGTGTGTCTTCTTGAGGTACTCCAGAGTCGCAACGACAGTTGCATTACGACTACTCTCGATTGTCCCATGAGCGAGAAGGTCTAGAGACGGCAAATTGCCTAGCATAAGCAGTTGAAGTAGAAAGACTAGCGCAAGGTGACTCACCTGTGTCAGTCCCTTTGCGAGTTATCGCAAAGTAGTGAGGGCTCCAGCCTGAAAGCCGAAGGGAAACACCTTTGGTCAGTGCTTCTTCAGTCCAGCCTAGGGCTTGTGCGAGCTCTTGGTGGATGTACAGTGTTTCTCCGTCGAGTACAACCTTGAACTCTTTCTGTCCTGGAGCTTGATGGTGATTGCGGCGAACTGCTAAGCGAGTGCCCGGTCTGCTGAACGCTGACGCCAGCATATGAAAAGACGAGCATGTCCAATATGTGTAGTGGGTCAGAAACACATTTGGCGGCGTCAAGGAGTGAAAGGTGGGTGGGCTTGAATCCAACAGCGGTTTAAAAGTCCGCCCATGAGTAATTGAGCCTCCAAGCTCTCTGCGGCCGCAACGCCTTGCTCACATCACTGTTTTGGGGATGGGATGATATATAAATTTAGCCAACGCAATCAAACATAATCACCCACATTATTTCATGTGGAGCAATTGGAGTCATAATGGACAACTCGGCCATTATGCCGATCATCATCATAGTGAAGGTTCAAACTGCCGCCGCAATAATTACATCAATTATATAGATTGCAATCCCTAATTTGGCCCACTCAACCCTTGAGTGAAGCAGGTTGTGTAGAACGGGATGTTTAAACATTGAAGAGAACCACTCCGATGTGTATCAGAAGCTGGGTCGCCCGGGTTGACACCATTCACAGGCCCCTGGTGCACTGCTGGTTAAGTTAAGGAACAACTGTTTATAATGCGTACTTCCTTATCTCCCGGTAGTTAGTTGATGGACCGCGTACTCAATATGACTTCAAGGAGGAACCCGAACTTAAACCTTCTTCGCGCATGGTGAAGGAGTGTGCGCAGTCTGCGGTGTTGGGAGAACCGGACTGGGAGGAACTGGGGCCTCGATGTTATGTATAGAAGAGTGAGAGGATGGCATTCTGCAGTTGTAAGCGACCAGGAATGAGGTTATTGGGATGAAAAGGAGGCACAGAGCAGAGGTTACGCCCAACTTACTGGTCCGTCTACCTGGTATGAAAACGAGCAGAAGTATTAGTATTGGACATTCTGCGCAAGTGGTGAGCTTGGGTGATCAATTGAAGATTATTAGTACAAGTTCTTAGGTCATTCTATCCCATACATTTCTAGGCTACACTCATCAATGTCCATGTCTTCATCATCCGCGGTAACACCACAACCACCATCTGACTCAGAGTCAGATATGTCATCCTCTAAGGAAAGACTGGCCTCCAGGTGAACTTCTTCCCCGTCCTGGAGCAGACATCGAGAGGGTGTTGACAATGAGGTCAGAATTGAGGTGTCTAGGCCAGGATATACGTGTCTGGCTGCATGACCACATTCGTACCTCATGAACATGTCACGATCAGCAAACCTTATAGGAGAAAAGTTATTACAGCTGGAAATCCCAAAGGCATGGACCTACCGATTCACTGAGTATGACAGCCAATCCTCCAAATCGTTTGCCAAAGTTGATGATCCACCAGTCATCCGATCATAGTGTTGGCCCTGCGAGAATCTAGGGATAATGTGACAGGCTCTAACCACGTCTTTTGGATTGATGAAGCCGGTTGAGTCTCAATGTGTGAGTGGTTCAAATTTGAGGGCTGGAAGGCAGTATTCGTTGCTGGAAGGAATCTGAGAGTACCACCGTACCCACAAAATTGGGATACGGAGAGGTTTGGGTTTGTCTTTGCTGTGCTGAGTGGGGAGATGTCCAAACAAAGCCTTGGTGTCCATGTTGACCTGGAGTATTTTCAGAACCTTGGCATATAGGTACGGGTGATGACCCTGAGTTGGTCTCTCCAGGAAATTGGGATTGAAGACCATGATGTTGGAGTTGTCTGTGTCGATGTGGATGACATCCTCCTCTATTTGCATGTCATATGTTTTGTATTTGACTCTCATAATCCTATAAGAAAACAACAGATCCTTGTCGATACACACATAGGACCAATCCTTCGGGTATGTGACAGGAACGTGATGGCCTGGATATTCAGAAGAAATGTATTCAAATACCGCCGCTGGAAGGTGGTCGTGCAGATAGGTCCTAAGCTTCAAAACAAAGCCCTAGTAAATCAAGTTAAGTCCGGCATGAACCGTCAAAGGAGAGATGGACTTACATCGCATGCAGGATCATCTTTATTAATGCCATTGTCTGCAAAGTCCCTCAGGGATAGAGGACATTTATGTGACATCCCAATAAAGAAGCCTGGATTGGGATCTTGAGCTACTTGTCGTTGCACCTCGAGCTCGTATGCCTTATTGCAATCTTTTAGCATGACTCTATGCCGGAGTTTAAGAAGCTGTGCCCTTTGCCTCTCAATACGCAAGAGCTGCATTGGGACTTGTCGTCGGTTAGTTCTGCAATACCAAGCCTTTGGCCTTTGATGCATAAGCTTGCCCTTGCAATAAAGTCAGTTCAATGCGCAAGTGACGAATCCTAAAGATGGCTCACTCACCAGTTCTGTCAAATAGGAGTCACAGGGACCAAATTCTTTGATTGTGCGTACATAGTCCCCTAGGGCATGAAACTTATACATGCAGATGTTCATCTTCTTCTGGCGGCGACCCGCGAATGTTTTTGTGGGAGCTTTTCGCTTCGGGGGAGGTTTCTGCGATTTGTTGGAAGGAGGTAGCTGAAGAGAAGGTGTATCATGGGTCGGTGGGATTCCTGTTGGCTCCAGATCCCTATGGTGCAGGTCACTTAGAGACCGCTACTTTGGAACCAAGCGTGATGGGGACGTGGGAAAAAACCAAATCCCTTATTCGTCTAACAGAAATGAAGGAATTGGCCGGGCGCACACTTCTGTTAGACGGTTTGTCAAAATTCTCAAAAATGAAGGAGCAGAATTTTTGCCCCTCACCGATTTGGCCATCAGATAAAGATAACCTTATCTAATCTATAGATAATCTATATATAGTAATGTCACACCCCTATTACCTGCTCAGACACCCTCCGATGAGATGCATACCGCCACGAACTGAACTTTAGAACCTCTGCCCGTGCCTCGTGAGCATTGAGCCCTTTCCTGTAAGCATCAATCCATCGCTTGGTCCGGTTCTCCCGCTCCCGAATTGTTTCTGTTGGCACAGAGGCCATTGCCACCTCCGTTGTTCTGGAGGCCTGAAAAGGTATAATCACAACTTTCACGAAGATATCTCTTTACTGACCCCAGAAGTACTCAACAAAATTGAGTTCACAGTGAAACTTTGGAACGAAGATGCAGAGAATACATAATCTAGCCTGTCACAGGCTGAAAACCTTGCGAAAACGTTGAAATCGCGTTCCAAAATGCGTGTTTGATGGTCAAAAATCAGCAAAAAAATTGATTAAAAATTGAATTTTTTCCCTGGCCAATTTGGCCATTGTTCCAAAGTAGCGGCCTTTAAGTGACCTGCACCATAGCTGTTGTGTAGGGGCGCAGCAGGTCGCCGTTCCTATTCACCTGATCCGTATTGACTGTTCCTGGTATCGTTCCACACGGGACTTCGAGGGTAGTACTCCCTAGAAGTTGGGGACCCCATTGACGTTGTCAGGAATCATTGACATTCGTGCAGTGACTGGAGTTGAATTTATTCTGGGCAGCTCGACGAGGTCTTGACTGTGATTTGTGGCAATGATTCTGAATCTGGGACTGGGAGGACTCACGATGGCAGCGCATGAGGGAGCCTGGGTAATGAAGCCGGCTCCCAAAGCCGGGAAGGGTATTGGTGTCGCTGCCCAGGACATGTTGGATGGGGTCCCGCCAACATCATAAGGACCCGTAGTATCCCTGTGCATCTGTGCAGTGACTGGTGTTGCATCTGGCTTGGGCGGTTGGACCTGGTCTTGTTTGTAATTTGTTGTGATGATTCTGAATCCAGGACTACTAGGATTCGCAATGGCTGGAGTCGCAATGATGTTTGATTGTCCGCCAACAAGCTCTTCATCTGGTGGTGAAGCCAGCATGAGCTCCTCACCAGGCTCATGAGACACCACGTTCTCAGTTGCCTTTCTCGTTCGACATTGGCGTGCCTCTGCCTCCTTTGGGAGTTCATATGTATTGTATGCTTCACACGTTTTGTTGATGAAAAGGCGAAATTGGTTCCCTAAGGCTACTGTTGTGGCTTGAAGCAGGTGGAGGGTGTGGTCCGTGTGCAACCTCAGTTTCGCCAGTGTGTGCCACTGGCAGCAGAGATATAAAAGCCTCAGCATGATATTCTGGTCGCTTGGGGGAAAGAGGTCCTGAAACACCAAGATGGAGCACTAACACAACGACAAGGTCAGAGGGAGTTGAAACATCGACAAGAACGAGCCTTTACCTGAAGGACATCTTCGTAATCTCTGGCCACCTTCCTGGACATAGAGGATGTGTTGGAGGAGAATCGACGAATGGCTTGCCCGAAGATGGGAACCAAACGATACCTGTTGTGCGGGGTGAGAAGGATGGGCACAATATGTTTTTGGATTGGCTACCTTTTATCTAATTCGTGGACAAGAAGGGAGGCACGTTGAATCGCGTTCAGAAGTCGCATGAGATGAATGAAAAGGGATTTCCAGACGCCAATCTCGAATTCATGCAGCAAATCGACAACAAGAACTGAGCAAATGTCAAACCCTATAGAAGCCAACTTGACTCCGAAAGTGTTCTGTTTAAGATATGATTAATGACAGCCCTGCAATGTCGAATGTAACGTACCTGATTCGCAACAACCCCGTGAGTATCCTTCAGGAATGCGTCGACTGTGGTACCTTGGACTGCAGCCCCCCTTTCAAAGATTGCAGTCCTGGCAGCCTCCACAACCAATACAACCGCAGAATCGTATGTACGTAGCTGGGTTTCCCGCGTTTTTGTGTCTTCTGGCATGCCCAACTTGTGAAGATTTTCCTTAGAAACCAAACATTGGGGGCAAGGGCAGTTCCCTTGTTTGATGCCAGCAAGAAGAATCCTAATGAAACTCAATGAGTCTACATTATCAGATGAAATAAGGAAAACTTACTTTTCTGGATAGTCAGCCGAGTATGTAAAAATCCTGATGTAGAAGCACCTCAAGACACCATCATGACACATTAAAACAATGCCATTCTCGATCGCATCCTTTAGTTCTTCGTCGAGCAGAATCGACCACTGTTCATGGAACACTTCACGATTGAGAAAAGATAGATGTTTATCCTGAACCTTGCCCTCTGTTCTTTTAGTGATGAAGTCTTTGATGTGATCGGGAAGCTGGTGGGGGGGTTGAGTGTGCAGTGAACAAGGAGTATTGCGCCGAACATACTGTCTCAAAGTGGGCAACTTGGTGACAGAGATCAGAATTTGGCTTGCAGGGCCGGTATTTTGATTCATTGGCGAAACACATGTACAATGGCCACACCTTCGACCCTCCAAAGGATGTCAGGTGGGTCTGATCCAACCAAAACATTAAGCCAACGATGACCCGAGGGAGGGAACATTGGGGGTTCTTCGCCGGATCGTGAACCTCTTTGTGTGCCCGAATGAACGCATTTGAGTTGTAGAGTTTGGAGTAAATGCGGGTTTTTGGAGATTGATCTGAAGATTGCCAGAGTGACTCGTGCGGTGCATAGTGGAAGAAGCGAGAATCCTGTTGGTTTCGAAGCTTCTCTTTGACAACCTCAACAATGCTGTGGTAGTGAAGCGTGCTGACTTCGAACTTCTCTGTGCCGGAGTGCTTCATTGATTTGTTAAAAGGAACCCTTAAGGATATCTGCTGTTTCCTCCAACCATCATCGTCAATCAACTCTCCCTCCTGCTCTGTTATGTCCTCCTTGTTCGAGCCGAGAATGCGATTCAATTTCGTCCAGTTAACTTCGAAGAGGTGCTTTAGCGAGAATCCATCCCCAGTAAGAATAGCGAGTAGGTTCTGGAAGTCCTTGACTGATTTTTGAGTGACTTGTCCCCAGAACCACTCGTTGAGCTGGAATACAGATTCATTTGGGAAAGGATCAAAGTCGCGTTGAATGTCCTTGGGATTGGAGGAGTGTGGTGCGATTGGAGTGTGGGAGAGGGAGCTACATGCAGCGTCAGTTGTACTGGTGGTGGAAGGAGATTGTAGGGGATCTGTAGTAGGATCCTCAATGTCAGAGGGGGATACTTCCTCCAGGATGTATCCCAAATGGTGACGAGAGTCGTATAGATCGGCTAGTCGAATGTGAAGATCTGGGTTGTGGGTTGGGGGCTTCTGAGAGAAGTAGCACTTGCTGATGCCGAAGTTGTTTGGGGATGTCAGGCAACCATCTGTCTGGAAGTCGAGCTTTGCAAGGTGAGAGTGGGGAGTGCACATGGCATTGCTTTGGGTAGTGTCTTCAGATAGAAATTAGTTGCGTCAGATTATCAAGGGCTATAGAAAGCACACCTTCAAAAGCTGGATTCATCTGGTCAAGGGAACTTTCGGTAATGGAGTCCAAGTTACTCGAGGACCGGTTGGTAGTGGCTGGCATAAAGGAAACGGGTAATGTATTTGAGGCATTGCCGGCAGTGGCCACAGTAGGGAAAGAGCTGCTGGAGGAGCAAGCATCAGAGGAGTGGTTCCCAGTGATTAGCACAGTGGAGGAGTTGGAGGAGGAGGAAGAAGCGTTGGAGGAGGAGGAGGAGGAGAAGGAAGCATTGGAGGACTGTTTCTTGAGACTTTCGAAGAGAGCGCGAGCTTGAGCATACGTCTGCTTCGATACCCAAGAGTGCTTTGCACATTGATTCTGATGCCTAGTCAAAGAGGGTAGGATGGAGAACCCTTTCCCGCAGAGGCACGTGTAGCGCATGGTTCTCGGTGGATTTCAGACTTTGAAGATTGGTGTGACGTTTAGCAAGGTGAATCGGAGAGGGTACCAAAATGTGACATACAGGTTCATGAGATATACTAACTTAAAAAGAGCGGTGTTCTGTTGACAATACCCAGTGTACAGACATACAATGGAGGCACAGCTAAACAAAAGATATGACTAGTAGGTCTGAGCTGTGCGTGAAACGTAGTAGGACAAAAATACCTTAAACGCGTTGGCGTTTGGTACTAGTGGAAAAGGGCTTGGGGAAGACTGCCCAATGATTACCTTTACCCCTGCCTTACGTGTTGAACTTAGAACGATCTACTACACTTATGTCAGATACGTGACTAAGTGAATATGCTGATGTCATATACATGACTAAAGATTACAAACCATGACGCATCCACTTGCGTCATTATTACTCATACCGACTCATACATGAGTCTAGACTATGCTGGAACATTCTAGCAATGTCTATTTATATATTTACTTATCACATGTAGTGTGTAACTTGCTTACTAATACACATGTAGTGTGTAACTTGCTTACTAATACACTTGTAGAATAGGTATATAAGGGCTGTAGTTTAGCCCTATATGAATCATCTCTCTTGCCTCTTAACTACCACCTGCTAAGCTATCTAGCAACTCTTAAACTACATTCTACTACCAGGTAAATATGTCCTCCCAAGTCGTATACATTGGCCTCCTGTCTGCCTGAGCATTAGCTGCGCTCCATGGCTTTCTACATTAAGTTGGTTATCCACAATTCACACGTAGCATTCTTCAAACCACCAAAGACAGTAGGTAGAGGGACGCAAGAGGACATGATAATTTTGAGGGTTAGCTCGGGGTGATCGTGCGCTGTGTTGAAACGATGGTCGTTGTTCAAGTTTCAGGCTGTGACATAGCCACGGAACCGTGAACATACAGAACCGCCACAGCGCCGGGTCATCGATCAGGAAGAATGATCATTGGTCGGCTGCGCCATGTGCGGGGCTATGATGATGTCAACCACTGATTCAACTTGTTGCAGCGCCTAGTCCTATGATAGTACTATGAAGTCCCAGTGTGTCCCTGCATCCAATCCTCTGTCCTATAAAAGGATGGGATTGGAATCGTGGAAACTCATAGTGTTCGTGTTCCATCAGCCCTTTCGATTCTTCCTGCTTCTTCAACTAAGTGCTAACATCGTCAATTGTTACGGCAAAGATCGCAATATAGTACCAGTACTCGATCCTGAGCATCCATGTCCACCAGCATCCCACCTCTTTTGAGTCTTGTTCAGCCCCTTAGTACAAACCTCCTCCCTTCTCGAAGAAAGGCTCCACTCAGCCACTCTGGCACAGAAAATGTTCCACCAATCGGCAGTACTGGGTGTGACCTCTCAAAGCTGAAAGGTCTCAATCGTAAGTACTACTAGCTTCTAGGACTATGGGTCACCCTAATTAGAGATGGACTAGGTGTGAGACCTTACCCCAAGCGCAAGACTGTCCAACTTTTCCGTCAGCATCAGAGTCCTCCTTGCCCTAACCAACTTGAAGAAGAAAGACTTGCCGCTGCCACTCAGGCAAGTTGTGAAGAATATCAATGGTGGAAAAAGAAGCATGACAAGAAGATCAATAAGGCACTGCTAAAGCTGGAAGGTCTGGTTTGGAGTTTCTCTGATAGTGTTGGCAAATTACGCGGGGCATGTAATGAGTTGAGACAGTTCGTTTCGACAGAGTGTCTGGAGGATGATGACAATTCTGATGGCGAAGATTCTGATATCCAAGTTGGCGACGATGGTGCTGATGGAACTATTGCCGACTTGAGTGGTGCACCAGACAGTAATCATATCACCGTGACCGAACTAGTAAGTGAAGACGAGGATGGGACAGCAGAGGACATGGCAGTCATAATAGTACCAGACTCGGACCTGAACAGGGTGGTGGTTGACGCGGCTGACTTTGAACGCAGCAGCTCAAGTTGCCTTGGTCCACAAGACGACGGAAGACTCAGCCAAACGCCAATCGGATGACTATGCCAGATTGTCTGATGGCGAAGAAGGATGCCATTGGGTTGACCAAATGGACGATGAACAATTCGAGAAGGAATTCGGGGCTCGATACCGACGAGAGGAGGTAAAAATCGGGGGCTTTTCACAATGGCTGGAGCACTACTATGATATATAGTGCTACAAGGACATCATAGAATATCACACAGACATTAGAAATTATCATTGTAGTCGCATTGATGCTTTGGAACTTTGTAGTTTATGTACGACGAGGATAATGCCACTTGTAAATTCGATGCATTTGTTCCCGCACCGGCAATTATCACAACATTCATAATTGAAAGCAGAGCGCATCCAAGTCGGACTTCACCAACTTTCCTGTACTTCCTTGGGTGTCAAGCCACAACGTGGTCCAAATGTGCAGGAAACGAATATTAGATTTATCAACATGTGGTACAATACGGTATATCAGATCACTACATACAGTAGGACTGTTCAGGAAATCGCGAACGGGGGTGAGACTGTAGTAGGGAACGGTTAGATACAAATAAGTGGCTGCAACTCCAGAAAGGGCCATGTCAACTTTAGCAGCAAGCGTGAGGGCGAAAGCCGTGGTGGTACTCGTAGTCGGAAACAAATGGTATCAGGCGAGTTTTGAAACGCCAAGAATCGAAGGCAGATGTTGTTAATGTACGTTTGAAATTTATAACGAGTGTTGAGGTGTTGAGAGGCTGGGATGCAACCTGCATTAGCAGAGTTGGAAGGCAGAGTGACGAGGGTCCAGTGTGGGAGAGGTGATCTTGAAAAACTTGACTCAATCATCATTGGCGCATTCGAGACAATGCATGTTAGCACAATCGTCGCAGTTTGGGATGCTCCTCAGGCATCGAGGACAGACTACAGCACCACAAGTGCGACATGGTTCGCTGGCAGTATCCTCCACATCGTCCATGGACTCGATTTCCTCTGTGTTCTAATCAAGCCAGTTGCCACGAAGTGGGATTATCTCTGATTCGTCCTCCCCGGTGAGATCCAAGGTAAGATCTCTCCTCACTCGCTTGATTATTGGGATATCCATCGAGGCGTCTTGGCCAAGGATATGGCGCCAGACCCAGCTGTAGACTCCAGGCTTCTTCACCTTTGTCGCAGCAATTTCCATCTATAGTAAAATTAGTGCTGTGTAGAAAAGACGATGAAAAAAAAGACACTCACAACTCCCTGTACAGCGAATTCATGAGCATTTGGGGCTATGGTGGGAGGGAGCTAACGGATGAGATTAAGTCATTTAGTTGACCAACGTTCAAGAAAAAAAAAATACCAATCGAGGGCTAGGGCCGTGTACATGACCTAAGAACAAGTTAGCCAAGAAACAAGTAACGACTGGTAAAAAACAGACCTTTCATACTGGCTCGAGGAACCACTGTCGGTCCTTCAGCCTCAGTGAAGACGACATACTGATAGGGTGGTGGAGGGTGGACAAGATGATAAGAGCTGGCTTCCGATGAAATGGTTGTTGTCCAAGGGCGAGGATTCGGGATGACAACTTTTGGGCGGGGATGCTTGCTTCGACAAGGAATTCCACCACCAACCTGCAGTGGCTGTGGCCAGCCTTGAGAGTACGTGTCCCTCATTATTTCATGGAGAACCTCGTACTCGTTCATAGGGGTAGGCACCCAGGCTTTGGCAGAGTCTGGGCTGCCAAGAATGGAGGCTTGGGATGAAGGACGAGTGGAGGGCGGCCAATTGTTCGCCAACCTGAAGGAGTGGCAGTGAACAATGGGAGGGCAGCTCCTCTTACGGCCTGCCAACCATCGGACACCTTGAGCGACCGGAGATGCGGATGACTGGGGAACCGCTGGCTTGGACTGTGCTCCTGGTGGAAAGAGCTGACCCGCTCGAGGAATGCATGGAAGACCAAGAGGAGGGCTCGGAGAACCCAGAGGAATGCTCTGAACAGCGTTTGTGACACCCCCAGAGATCTACAGCACACATGTCAAACTTAGATATTGAGGGCAAAAAGAAATGACACACAGGTACGAATCGAATGTGTGAGTTGGGATCGAATGACCACCCTGAGTTTGCACCAACCACAAGTGGTGTGGGACCCTCCAGATTTGAATCGGATGACATCTTGTTGTTGCAGAAACTTGGTGTCTAAGAGGAAGGAGAGAGTGAATGGGGCGTTAGACGGTTGGGGCCTTTGAATCTTATACTAGCAGCTGGTGTCGGGGGTCACAGTCAACGTACCTGCGTTCCCAAGACGAATGGGGGTTCCGTCCAGTACCATGTTTGGACAGGAATTTGAAAACCCCCGATCGGCTTCTCGAATGAACTTTAACCCTTGCCTGGTTGTGAATTCTTTCTCACTCACCTGAATAGTGGTCGAATTTGCTTCCTATTAGTCAAGAAATGTCAAATAATCCGATTCACAGGCCTTGGTGGTGTACAGTGTCAGGGTCGAGGATTGAGTTGGGTTACTAGTACTAAACAATACAATACTATCATGTATCAGATGTTCGTACATTATCAGAGGTTCGTACATTCTACTTTCCCCCCTACTTGGGGCTCTGAAAATTGATACGGCGGTAGATATAAGCTGCGGAAGCTTGAATATGTCCTTTTCTTAGCTGAAATCGGCGAGGGAGAGCGGGAATTTGAGTTCAAAAATCGTGCCAAGACATTTTTTGGCGGGAATGTACGAACCTCTCATGATGTACAAAATCTGATGCATGATAGTACTGACCAAGTTTAGATGTGCCACTGCAGGGGATCGAGAACTGGAAGCGAAGGAATCGGTGCAGGGTATCTTGAGATTTAGAAGTAGGAGCAGATCAGTCAAGTTTACTATTGGTGTCTCATCGTTCTGGGCAAGAAACATAGTATTTGGCGACATCCAAGTTGGAGGGAGCTGGCGGAGTCTGTGGAATGGCATGAGAAATGTTGGGCCAGGCCAGTCGTCTCACCGCAATTGGCGGACGATCATGATGGCGCGGGGACTCAACGGTGTCTGCCAGTTACCAACTTGAGTAGGTTCTTCTCACAGCTAATTTTGTACATTAAGTTCGGTGACCATTTGAAAGTTCCTTCATCCTCACGCCCCTTCCAAACCTCAATTACGGTCTCCCCATGTCGCAGATGTTCAATCCCCATGCTTCGTCTGCATTACTGCTGGCTGGTCCCAGTAACCTTTCCGTCCGTTCTGGCCTTCATTCCCTGCTTCACGACATCCAAGAAGAACTTCCTACTTTGCAGGTATCCCGTTTTCCCAGATTGACAATTTCCACCCATGACCTTACAATCACAAACGATAGTGTACAATGTCAGAATCCTCCCTTCATTCAATGCCAGTAGCACACCAGTCTTCTCAGAGGAGATCCCAGAAGACACCCAGAGCCTCAAGTACTAAAAGGACCCCGTCGACTGCTACAACCTGGTTGGATGCGATTTGAGCTTCGAAGCACGAATTGCTGGGGGTGCAGCGCTCATGCGAGTCCCCCTCAAAAGTGCTATCCCCCCATCTCGCCCATTATCACGATGTATCCAGTTGTGGGAAACATTTGGAGATTAAGAAACTTGAACTCCTCGTTGATGAAGAGACCGGACACCTTGCCATGCGTGACATAGATCTTGTGCGCATTTACATTGGACCATACGATGCTTCTGTCGTCAAACATGGTTGAGGGCAAGGATTCTACCATGGCAGGTCAACTTAGGAAGCAGGAGGACCTCATTCTGGATCTCCAGGATTTCTTAAAAGAAGAAAATAGCACTGTCGCTTATAGCCGAATCGAAGCATACATTTGTAGCACTGGTAAGAAGTTCTTGGTTCCTGTGCGCCTTCTGTGCTAACCTCCGAGAATCCAGGTATCCCGTGTCCTGCCCATAATCGGTGAACTTTTTCTGTCAATCTATACCCAAACCTTGTCCCTACTTTCGTCTCAGACTCTGGACTGTCAATATACCCAATGTGTTGCCCCATAGTGTATATGACTATATATTATCATGGCACGCTCCCTGTTACCATGTAGTATCTCCTTTTGTTGTGAATTTCCCTTCTTGACAGGCAATACATGGCCGGCAGGTCTCAGTTTGCAACAAACATGTACAAATTCTCAGTACTGAAATGGGACAATGTCCAATTTCGCAAAGTCGCGCGAGCGAATTTACCTAAAGTTTGAACAGTAGTACCGCCTTGCATGGTTACTTTGAAATATGTAAAAAGAGCCAGAGGCTCCAGTGTATTTGTTCATTCATTTGTGTTTTACTGCGAAATCTGCTGTTCGTGCCTAGCAGCCGCGTTCAGCACGTCTTTGCATATTTCGCTGAGCCTAATTTGAGACTTCACTAACATGCCTCCTGCTCGGACCTTGCCTCCCGTTCGGATAACACTCCCTGAAAGAAAACGATGTGTACTATGCACTAATGTTTTTCTTGAGTGTCATCACCTCCCTGGCTCCAATGACGACCTTACTACTTGCTGCTTGAAATGGCAGAAACGAGTCAAATGTACATCCTGCCATATCATCAAGAAACATCGCCATTTCAGGAAAAATCAGGAGGTAACTTTTCACAATATAGACATGAGGGTTGCACGTAGATATATATATATAAAGAATCAAATCCCAGAACACCACACATTCTTACCACAAATTTAACAATCGTGAACAAGTAAACCCAGGACACCAAAGACGGCCTTCCGAGTCAGTGTCCTGGCAATGCTTCTGTGCCCAAGGTCTGTTGAGCAACAGATCACCACGCTATGTCTCAGCACAAAGTTCACCTGGCTGACACGGCCAATATACCCGTCGTATCTTACTCTGTTGTATTAGTTTGTAAAATAATGAACATCACAGCACTAGGTACAAATTGTCTGCTACTGGGTACTACTTGAGACTTCAACTTCATCCAAGTCGTCGTCAGACTTGCCTGCATCATCTTCTGAGTCAGCTGCCTCAGTGCCAGCTGCTCGTGCCACGTCTATCGCGGCACAAGCAGCTTCAATAGCATCAATAACAGAGGGAAAACCTTCAATGATTGCTTTCTTCCTCTTTGTCTCTTGATGATATTGCGGAAAGATCTCCCTGTTCCTGCCGATGGCGTCAGTTCAGATTAATCCATCATTGGATTATGTGTGATCACTTACCGATTCCACCACCTCAAGAGTTGGTCAATTTCCCGGTGTTCTGAGGGCCAATTTAAAATCTCCATAATAGATTCATAAAATGTTTCAGAATCAGCCAAAACCTCGCGTTGGGAGAAGGTTGAGTCTGAAGACATCCTGAACCGAATCTAAAGGCAAGGTCGAGGCAGCGTAAAAAAGCATCAGAGATTAATGAAAATGAGAGACCTCTCACCTGCATCGCGACGTAGGCAATGGACGATTTAGTGACCTCTGTCATCTGGTGATTCTCAGCGTTACTTGATCGTGTCGCTGACCTCACACTCTTATCAACTAATGTGGGAGAGGTAAATATGTGCTTGAAGCCCTGTGGTCAACTGGGTTACTGAGCTCAAACTGTGTTGGACAGATAAACTACTAACCTTGACAAGGATCCAACTCCTGAACAATCCTTTCCAAGGTTTCTTCGGTTGGTACTTATAGTCTTTGTACACAAACAAAGGCCAATAGTTCCCTTCAATGATACAAGCCCCAGATCTGAGGGCCTCTTGTTGCCTGAACCAACGTATGTGAAGTTTGAACGACCGAAATCAATCATACGCGAAACACACCAACTTACGATTCATTATCCCAATCAAATCCAGCTGGTGCGAGAAGCTTTCTGGTCCAATGGTGTATGTATCCGCGCAGTTCTTTCGGCACATTGCCCCCAAGGGGTGGGGAGAGAGGCTCGCCATTAGGTGTAACCCAGTCCATCACATTCGACTTTATAGCCTTGGTGTTGTCGGCTCTAGCACTACTAGCTCCCTTTGCGATCTGGAAGCATGAAGGCGTGAGCTTTCAGTTTATTACAGGAGGCCCCACTGGAGCTCTTACCAGGTCAGCACAGAAATTCTCATGTTCTTGCAACTGCGAAAGCAACCGCTCCTCAAGGTCCGGCATAAGGTTTGTCATGGCTTTGTAAATTCCATGTTCTGCTTTCTCCCTTAGTACCGTTTTGCGTCAGAAGGGCGGTCTTGGATAGCTTGAATGAGTCTTACTTTGGGTTTAACGACGATTCGAGCAGCCGACCGGTTTGTAAAAGCATGGACTGGGCAACCCCATTCTGGATGACGTTGCAAATGTTGCAGAAAGGATGCACCGTCCTCATGCAATGACAACCACGGAGGGTAAGCGGGTCTATTCCACGACATCTAATTGCAGGTGTGAGCTGTGTCTTCTGACTCAACATCATTTCAACAAGGTACGCTCGCTTTCTGGGTGCAGAAGAGAGATTATCACTCAGGTCTCTTGGACGCCGTACCCCAATTACTTGCTGGGGCTGGTGAAGGCAAGCTTGAGCCAAAGCGTAGGCTTGAGCGAGGACTTGGGCATTGGTGCTCATGAGAGGTGTATTCTCTTTGCCAATCATTGATGGAGAGACAAGAATTAGTGGTGTGGATGGCGGTGGTGGTGAAACCTTTGAGATTCTGCGAACGTCCGTGGCTGCTGTTTAAGAGTTGGAAACCTCTTGGGCCCAAGTAGTACTTTGTGCTAAATAAGTGCCGTAAACGCAGTGATGAGGGCTTACTACTAGCAGTACTGGGCGGTGCACCTTGCAGGCGCCACCTACTAAACTCGGAGGATCCAATGATGATGATGATGGCGATGACTCCGAGGGATGATGATCATCTTAGTATGCCGTATTGGCACCGCAGTTTCAACTTGCTACTAAGTAGTATTGAGAAGGCCTCACGAGTGGTGCTTACTAGTATGGGTCACCAACTGTCCTTGACTGGGATCCCTTGCATCCAAGAACTTGAGCTCAAGATGCGACTACAATGATTATACCTGATCATTGAGCGGGTGTAGTACTAGTAGTATAACTGTTCTCTCAGGAGTCAGCTTCATTTTCGCATCATGCTGTGGACCTGACATGTCTCACGTTTCGCCTGTTTCAAATTTCAATGCACCTTTGATTTGATGATCATCTGCTGACCCTGTGTTGACTCCGAATGATGCTCACCGACCCTGAGTCGGAACTGCCTTCAAGAAGAGCTGCACCTTCATACTTCTCCCGATTCCGGGAGGCCAGAAAAGCCCGCACAAGTCGCCCTGAAGGATGGTGGGGAGTACTACTTATTATGGGAAAGCCTCATAGTAAGAAATCAGCCTGACAGGGTTGGATCGCCAGTGGCAATTGGAAAAGCTTGTCCGCTTCTGCAGCCTGTTCCAGTAAGTTTTCTCGTCATATCCAACAGCATATTTGACCCCTATTTACAGCTGGCAGGATCGACCAACCCCAAAGCTACCAGTACGGGCCAGAAGGCACAGCGCATCCCCTGCACTGACAACAGTTTGACAGAGGACTGACAGGACGGTGGGACATGGAATTTGGAAGCAACCAAATAATTGGCAGTGAATCGGGGATACTGATGTTTCTTGACAGTAATTACTAAGAAGTAGTAGTCGGTGTTGTAATTTGTACGTTTCATGAAGGTTTTATGATGATACCCTTTGACGAGACAATGTATCAAGTTCGACCAAATATCCTTCAAGTGCTCTGGCACTCGGTTGGCTTAACTGACTGTCACCATCGAGAACATCCCTCTTTGAGCTGGTAGCAAATACTCTGTGCCATTCCAATCGTATGTTTTGCTGTTGGATGAACAGGACCTGTAGCTCCAAGATCGCGCTCAACTTAGAGACCAGGCACTGATGCGCGTACACTTTAATTTCACGCTGGAGATTTGTGGCCACAATTGGCATTGGGCCACTGTTTGGGAGTTCCCGTAGCTCGCAGAGCCGTCGCACTAGCGGGTGATGTATCTCATCTCTGGACAAGGTGAGACAGAAGTGTATGGCGCAGTTGAGTATGCTTCTGCACTGTTGAAGGTATTTGTTCTGTTTGCTGAGGGTACAATCTTGACTGTTGATGTGCCGCAGCAAGATTGAAATTGATCTGGACTCGTATCCTGTAGCATGAGGTCTGTTCTCAGGCAAGGAATTTATTTGTTGAGTATGAATGTTACGGCGTACGTCTCGGTTCAGGCACTGGAACAACAAGTGCATCGCAGGATGGGGAGTGTGCAGTCGCAGTCCGATTGCTCGTACCACCGTGACTACTGCTCAGGCTAATACCAATCACCATCCTGGGCCTTGAGTCTTTGGTTTGGTTCAACTTGGGTCAACTGGCATATGACAAATATGACTGCTTTGGGCAGACTGGCACTCTTGGAATTGTGGGCATAAGAAATGGAGGGAAACTGAGTATTTGTCACCAGCAAGGTAAACATTAGTCGCGAATGGTGGGATGAGAACTTGAACATGAACCATCTACTACTGTGGTTCGGAGTGAGGGTCTCCGAGTCAAATCAACTGATGGTTGTTCACTTTGACGTCGGCCCCGGTAGGACAACGTACTAGTACTAACTTGGAGTCGGGTGCCTGCCGAGAACCTTTTGACATGATTGAAACTGTGACAGTACATTAATGCTGGTCGCTTGAAGAGGTGTCTCAGCTGAATCCAATCTATAACATAATCATCTACCATATCTATTGTATTCTAGGGCTGGTATTGAAAAGCCCAACAAGTCGGATGATGGTTGTGAACTCTAACCGGAGCAAACATTCCAGCTGAGCAATCCTCTCCCTGTTGCCCTGCATGATGTCTTGAAAATCGCGAATCTTGTCCTTCAGATCAGAGATCTCCCCTTGTAATTCTTCAATCTGGGATTGCTGGGTCAGGATCCTGCCTCTCAGACGTGAGCGAGTCAGTGTCTTCATGTATGCATGTATGCTTTCGGCTCTTCTGCTGTTGAAATGGTAAGTCCATGTAGTGTTTCTCGCATAAGGATCCTCATCATCCAGTGACTTGGTACTGGACCCAGAGTCCATACTAGTATCCACTAACGTAAGTCCACGAGCTTAATTATTCACAATATGAGGATGTAGGGGCAAGAACTTACTTGGTGGACCTGGCGAACTGGGGAGGGCAACTTGCAAGTTGGGGGCGTGGTCTTCGGTCTCTGCAGCTGGATGATCATGATTTGCATTGACTGAAGCAGCCTCGGTGGGGTCAATTAGTGAGCTGGTGTTAACATGATCCTGGACGCCTTATAGTAGTTCGTGTATTAAGTCCCTGTCACTGCACTTAGAAAGGAGTCAGGTTCTCACCTTGTGTAACGGCAGCAAACATATTGAAGAGGATGAGTTAAGGGCTTCGATTGAGACTTGAACGATATTTTATGGCTTGAAAATCTTGTCTAGGTATCAAGTTTGCGGTGCCGCACTGCCAGACATTGCAGTTGTACAGGATGGCGATGAACGCTAGGACTTACTAGTACTAGTAGCCTCTTTCAACGGTTCGGACAAAGTTCTGATTTCGCCAGGTTTCCAATTGAATCTCCGCCACAACAAATGATCCGGGGCATCAATGACTTGGAGTCAATCAACTGTGACTGTGGGTCCTGCCACTTGCCGCCTTGTCCGCATTTTTGGCCTTGTTAGCCTCACTGAAGCGAACCTCCTCCATTCTCCATGCATATAACAACAAATGACGCGAACCTTGACAGAGGAAGGAACGCAGACACGGCGTTTAGCCTTGCGCACAGCCCATGGCAAATGGATAGTACAGTGGCCAACAAAACTGTTCGCATGTTTTGCACTTTTGAGATAAATGCTTTACAGCATGGGAAGGAAATTATGTAAAATATCAGAAATAATATATGTACTAGATAAGTCTTTGATCTAATGCTGTGCACAATTTCAAGTTCCCACACCCATATTTGGAAGGTGAGTCCCATAGCACAAATTTGCAAGTCATGTGAACGGTTTTGTTGCACAAGTTTTTTTGAGGTAATTATTGTAATTTAGTACTTAGTATAGCCTCCTTTTGCCCTAATTACAGCTGCAAGTCTTCTGGGCATGCTTTCTATGAGGTTTTGGCATACTTCCACTGAAATCTTTTCCCATTCCTCCTGTACTTGGTCCCACAGCTCAGCAACACTTTGAGCTGGTTCTTTGTACTCTTCCAAATGGACCTTGAGGTGGTTCCAGAGGTGT
>ML210455.1:0-16347 GCA_004369085.1 Coprinopsis marcescibilis | reverse complement strand
TGCTCATATGCCCGTCTTCGAGAGCTGGCCAACGAGATCTGCTCGGCGCGTCTTGGGAAGCACTTTCCTAAAACAGGTGTTGGGAAGGAATGGCCATACCGGTTAGTTGAGAAGCATTCCGAACGGTTGCACCGCTTCAAGGCAAGATCGTTGGACGATGTTCGCTCTAGGGCAGTCAACGAAACGGCGAACGCAGCCTGGTTTGATCTGGTGGAGGAGGTTCAGTTGCGGGGGGATGATGGGAACCCAATCATGCCAGAGTGTACATTTGGGATGGACGAAACGGGTTTCCAGCCGAATGGGAATGAGGGCTGCGAGTATGTGATAGAATCATACTGATTCGGAGTTAGGGGTCAACCGCATATTGCCTGACTAGTGTTCAGGCCCAAGTCGGCGTCTATACGAAAAGGGTGGGATGGCTTTAAATGCGGACAAGGGTGGCATGTAGATGAGGGTGGGATAAGCTGTTCGAGGGTGGAATAGAGGATCTAGAGGTGGGATCGGGGGTGTTGCTCAGAGGGGTGGGATCATCAAAGCGCTCCGCAAAGTTGTATTTTGTATCCACAGCGGGCAGTGACCGACCCTTGGATCTGACCATCATGTGGGTACAGCGAGGTCATGGCCTTCAGTACGCGTGAAGACCTCCAGGCTAGGTTACGCACTTGGCGCGGAACCTAGCCTTTGGGTTCTTTTTCAATACGGTATTCATGGCACAAAAGTACAGTGCATTGAGGGATGCGCCCTTCGGCGCACCTAAATAAATATTCTTGCCAACCCGAAGCCCTAAACAACTAACCATAAGCGCCTAACACGAACCCTAACCACCTAACACTAACACTAACCAAGCCCGCCCCAAAGGGCACGCAGATTCTCTTCAGGACTTCAGACAGTCCCAAGCGGTCTTGCTACCCGCAAGCCAAGCTCTTGATGCCCACTTTTGATTCCACCCTCGGTCGTTGAACCCACCCTGAGATGGCTTATCCCACCCTCAAACGGCTCAACCCAGCTGCATGCCACCCTTGTCCACATGTAAAGCTATCCCACCCTTTTCGTTATCACCCCCAGGTCGTTGTGTCTGTACTCGTCTACTCTCCTTACGCAGCTCGTATTCAGCCCAATCCCCGGCTTGATGGGGTTCCGTGGTGTACGATCGAGCATCGAGACGTTTGCGCCAACTTCCAAGCTCGCTACCGCAGGGACTGTGGTCCGAGTCGGACTGTGTGATTCAAATACATGCGGAGTGTCCTGGTGGATGACCCACAGAGTGAACTACTGAAGGTTGCGGCATGCGTTGCAGTTGGTTCTCAGCGGTGAGGCAGAGTGTGCACTGTCCGCCTCTTGCGCCATCTCCAACTCCCAGTCAAATATATACGGAGTGTCCAGGTGGATAACTTGCCTGGTGTACTGAAGGTTGTGGCATGTTGGTTCTAACTTCTCAGCGGTGAGGCAAGTTAGGGGAGATGCCAGTGTACTGTCCATCTCTTGCGTCATCTCAAACTCCCAGTGGGCCTAGTCTGTCAATATAATTATAGGCTGTTGGCATCCCACTAAGCTGTAACTCTGAGCTCCTATAGCTATGGCTTGTCGCCAAGCTAACAGATGCAGACGAGAATAAACCGGCATAGGTGATGATTGTACATCAAGAGGATGATTAATCCCACCCTGAAACCGCTTCGAATATGCAACCGGTAATGATACACACGTACTACCTACCTGGTCAGTACGGAAGTGCGTCGAGCGGGTGGGGGGTGCGTACATGATGGAGAGATTATGAACGAGCCCAAACCGGTCTCCTTGGCCTAGGCAGCGGGACCCGCTGAGACCCGCTCATCGTTACAGATACGTGCGATCAGGTCGCTTAAACCTCAATGCGTGGTTGCGCCGCCACTCTCTGACATTTATCATCCGCCGTGCAAGGCACAGAGCGCCGGAGCGCCCACGGCTGCACAGCGCCCTGGTCCAAATTGGGCGTGCACTGGACACGTGGTTCGAGGCCGGCCGGAAGGATCAATGATCGCGAGATGGCGTTGACTTCTCCGGTCCTCGCCTCCTGTGTTCTCAGAATCTGCAGAGCTGCAATCCATCTACACTCGTCCTGCACACTGCGCACCGTGCTCTATGTACAAAGTCCAATCCCAAATACCACTTCAACCACACTCAGACCTACGACGAACACCGGCCGGGTGATAGCGGGCAAGGCCCAGTGGCATGATGATGGAAGGCACGGACAGATTGAGATAAGTAAGTTCAATTGATGAACTGATTCCCATACGTACAACATCCTTTAGGTTCTGGCGAAGGGGTGCGAGATTCGTGATGGACGCACCGCTTGACATGCACCCCCACAACACCTGCCTGCCGCACAGTCGCAGGGCCAATGCAGCTGCTGCCCTCCCTCCTCCTCGTCCTCCAGCACCACCGCCAGCCACACCACGCCGGAGACGCAGCAGCACGATGCCCACAACACCAAGCCTCACAGTCTGCAGCGTCCTGTTCTTCGCGTACGGGGTACAATGGGCGGGTGCGGCACAGACCAACTGGACGATACCGCGCAACGAGCCGAGGATAAACTACCTGCCCAGGGACGGATGGGCCGATGCAGAGCCAGGTCTCGCAGGGGTCAGCTACAGGCGTTCGCAAATCCCCGGGGCGAGCGCGACAGTCATATTTCGAGGTATGTGTTATTAAATCTACTGGCATACTATCAGGAGTAGCAGCAGCTGATATGCATCTGGTGCAGGCCAAGCGCTGTTCTACAACTCACCGCTGCTGCTGTACGATGCGAGCATCGTGGTGGAGGTGGATGGCCGGCCGATAGTGCTCAACCTCACCGACCCGAGACTCGACTCGAGCCCAAACTCGACGGGCCCCTTCGCGGTGGGAGAACTACCGCTGTCGAGTCGGACGTTTGTGGTTGAGCAGGGACTGGCGGAAACCGAGCACAGAGTTGTGATAAAGGCCGCACCAGGAAGCGAAGACGCCACAATGGCCTCACTAATGTACGCATTCCCTCATTCTTATCCACCCACATTATTATCATCATTACTCTACTCTCAAAAACTTCCAACGTCTTTCCTTACCCCCCTACCACCAACTAAAAACCACACACTAACAACCCCTCAGATACACAGCCGAAGACCTCACATCCCCAATCACCCTCCCAGCGCACACGAACCTAAGCCTGGTCGTACCTCTCGCAGTAGTCGGCAGCCTCCTATTCCTCGCCATCCTCACCATCCTGCTCATCTGGGTGTTCAAGTTCCCGCACCTCTGCTGTGCACCCGTGCGCCGCAAGATGCTCGTGTCGCCCACCAGCAGTGCGGGCAGCGGCGGTACCAGGCGGGATCGGAGTCGTAGTCTCGGAGTTGGTGTAGGAGGGGTATCGGGTGGGGTAGCAGAAGTAGGAGTAGGAGGAGGAAGAGGAGTAGGGGGAATAGGAGGAGGAGCTGGGAGCTGGAAATCCGAATCAGACTTGGACGCAGAAGCAGAGATCGTGGGCGGGACTGAACGCGGGAGCGCAGCCATGCCCTCGCCATCCTACTACAACCCCGCCAACCTCCTCCCTTTCCGGCGCAACCGCAGCAATACCGCGCCCACCACCCATACCACCCATCGCAGTACCACCCATAGCCAAGCCTCGAAACCCGAGCGCAATACCGCAGCAGGTGCAGAAGGAGAGGAAGGGGGAGGGGAGAGATCGGCAGCGACCCCGTTCAGAATCAGCTTTAGCTTCCTCAACCCCTCGACGTGGCTCGCGCGCCGCGCAAAGAAACAGCAAGACCGGGACTCGCTCATCCCCACGCCCTTTCCCGTGCAGATGACCACCGATGCGCGGGGGGTGCTGGACGATTCCGGGCGTCGTAGCCACACGCAGACATTACAAACCCAGACACCGCAGGGTGCAGTACGCCGAGACGGGTCCTCCACCAACACCAACACTCCGCATCCGCGCACGCAGACACATTCGGTCGCTTCACCGATCAGGGAAGCCCGCCAGCTGGCGATGGACCTGCCGTACCTGCAGTACCTCGATGCGCTGGGCGACACCGCGTCGAGCGTGGGGCATGCTGGGAGGAGCCCGCAGGTGTTGAGCTTGAGCCCGAGGAATTTGGAGATGCTGCAGGTGGAGGCGCGCGAGTTGGAGGAGCGGGAGCGGTTGGGTGCGGGTGGGATTGGGATTGGGAGGAAAGGGGGTAACGGTGTACCTGCTAGTACGGATGGTCCTAAAGCTAAAACGAAAGGGGGGAAAGGGAGAGGTGGAAGTGGGGACGACTCGCATGGAGGCAGAGCTCAGATTACCAACACTCCTCTGCTTTTGTCGAACCGCGGACCTTCCGCCCGGGACATTGGGGTTGGGTTGCAAGATGAGGATGAAGACGAAGATGAAGGCAACGATAACGCCGCGGCACATAGCAGGAGCACGTCCCTCGCCGTGCAGCGTGCCAACACCCGCTCGCACCAAACGCACCAAACACACGCACGCACGGACTCGGGGGGCGCCACGGGCAGACGCACCAGCGGGCGCACCACCACCACGCTCGTGGACCCCGATTCCCCCGTTGATGCTAAACACCGGTCCTACAGCAAGCTGTCTGGGTTGTTCAAAGGGAAGGGTACGCTTCGTGGTAACATTCTCAACAGCAACGATGATGCTGCTGCTGCTGCTGTGAAGGTGGTGGATGGCAAGGGGAGGAGTTTGAGAGTAAGGAATCTGAGTGGGGGGCTGCAGGGGCCGAGCACGAGCACGACGCCTACGTCGTTCAAGTTTAATATCCCGAAGCGAGGCCGGGACCCGCGCGAGTCGGTTAATACTGCTACTACGCTTGCTGGGGAGGATGGGGATGGGGATGGGGATGGGCGGTTTGTCAAGGGTGTGGAGGGTGTGGAGGGTTTGGGCGAGGTGGTGCAGGGAGATAAAGATGGGGAAGGCGGCGGGGGTGGGGAGGGTGAAGATTCTGAGGGGCGGGTTGTTTTGTTGAGCCAGGGAATGGGAATGGGGAGGAAGGGTGGGATGGGTGTTGGACAGCATATATCGCAGCCTATGGGTCCGCGTTCGCCTTCGAGGGTTGGCGGTACCACCACCAACACCGCCGCTCCTACTGCTGCTGCTGCTGCTGCTGCTGCTGCTGCTGCTACCATCGTTTCCGCACCTCCCATAACGGAAACAACAGCAGCACCATCGCACAACCCCTCTCTCAACCCATCTCTCAGTCCCTCCCTCAGTCCCTCGCACAACTCATCCAAGGCACAAACCCACGCACATCGAACGATAGGCTCCCTAAGCACGATGGACAGCGGTCATACACGCACGGACTCGTACGGGTTCACGAGCTCGGACGGGCACCTTACCGGGCATAGCCATTTTGGGTTTGGGCGTGGAGGGGGCAGTGGGGGCACGAGTGTTGAGTCGCATGGGGGTGGGAGTTTTGGGAGTTTTGGAGGGGATGTAGGATTAGGTGGAGGAGGGGCAATAGGAGGAGGGAAAAAGCTACCAGTTCCGCCGACGGGAGCTGGTGCGCTCGTTGCTGTTTCTACTGGTGTGGGGTTGGGTGTTGCTAGGTTTGCGGGGTTGGGCAGCGAGGTGGAGCGGGAGAGGGAGAGGGGTGGGGGAGTGGTGTTTGGTGATCAACCTGTGAGGCAGGAGCCGGAGAAGATGGAGGTTGGGCATGGGTCGCAGTTTGGACATGGGCGGAGCTTGCCTAGTCCGCCGCCGCTCGCTACGCTGGCAGGGAGGGACGGTGGGAGCGGGGCAAGTTCGAATTCGCCGACGCCTAGACCTGCTCATCGGGGTTATAACCCGCGGTTGGAGGATGGTGCTGTTCGTGTTGCTGAGGGAGGGTATGAGGGGCGTGAGGCTTATATGGAGGATGGCCAGTTTGGGAGTGATGACAAGGTGTATGCTTTGCAGCGACACCCGCAGCCTCACGCAGTGCAGTCACAACACATTCTCCCTCACCCAGTGCAACAATCACATCCTCAACCTCAACCTCAACCTCATCCACACGCACGGGCTAACGAGAACCCGCACCCACATCCACACGCACGGACTCACGAGAGGAGCGACTCGCAGGCAGACGTGGCGAGCGTGATGAGCGCGAGCGCGAGTCTGGTGGGGCATATACTCTCGAGGCGGCCTGAGACGCCCAGCGATCCGAGTAAAGGCAAGGGGGTTGATTATGGGTTGGAGGAGATGGGTAGGACAGCGAGTCCGCCGGCGGGGAGGAGGCCGTTGCCTGCTCCTCCGCCTGGGGCTGGGAGTCCGCCTCCTCAGGCTTCTCGGGCTTCTCAGCAGCATCAGCATTCCTCTCAGCAGCAGCAGGGGCAGAAGCAGGATGTGGAGGGCCAGAGGGAGAGGAGCGTGTATGTTGGTGCGGAGGGGGTCGAGTTTGATCCGTACGAGTCTGCGGATATGGGTGGGGGCGTGGAGATTTATGAGCCTGTGCCTGTAAGGCTGCCGCCGAGTAGTTTTGGGGGCAAGGGTGTGGGTGCGCAACAGTATGAGCCGACGGGACAAGCTACGCATTCCCAGCCTCAGCCTCGTCCTCCGCCGCAGCCCCAGCCCCAGCCCCGTGCGCGACCTAGCCAACAACAGCAACAAAACCAACACCAGCACCAAGCCCAACACCAAAACCAAGGCAAAAACCAAGGCCAGGACCCACCGCACACGCCCGACGACGACATGGACGACATGTACGTGGACGACCCGTCACATGTGCAAAAGTACTACTATGCGCAGTCGTCGTTGTCGCACCATTCGAATCAGGAGCGGATGAGGAGGTTGCTTATGATGACGAATCCGGATGAGGGGGTGGGGGCTGTTGTTCCTACTGTTAGTGGGGCTGTTGTTGATGCTGTTGTTGCGAGGGGTGTGGGTGGAGGGGTTGGAGGAGAAAGAGGAGACAGACGAGGACAGCAGACGAGGACCCACGGGAGACCAGAAGCGAGTGTGAACAGGCCCGTGCATCCCCAATCCCCACCTGCAGCGTACTTTGTGGACGATTTTGGTCGTCCACTCGGAGCCGGCGGAGCATCCAGCACCGCGCCCGCCGTGTCGTCCTTGTCATCCTCAGCAGGCGCGAAAGCTAAAGCCAAAGCGCAGGTTTCGGGTTATGATCCCGTTTGGAGGCCGGATGAGATTCCGAGTGTAGGTGGTGGTGTGGGGGTGGATGATGGTGTGGCGAGGTATACGAGTGTGAGTGGGACGGAGATGGCGAAGAGTTCGTTTAATCGGGGGGTGCAGGAGCGGAGTGGTGGTGGGGCGGCGGCGGCGGCGAGGAGTGGTGCAGGAGCGAGGGGAGCGAGGGCTGTCCCGCCTGTTGGTGGTGGGAGGGCGAATCAGAATGTGAATCTGGGAGGGAATGGGTATGGCAAAGGAAAGAGTGGGAGTGATTTGAGTTTGGGGCAGGGAGAGCGTTTTGGGCCGAGGACGCATGTGAAGGGTGCCTCTAGCTCGGATACGGGGCATTTTTATGCGGCGGGCGGTGTGAGGTATTAGTGTAGATTATTGCAGTTTCTAGTAGCCGAATCAAATTGTACTGTTTTTTTTTTACTTGGTGGTTTTACATCCTACATACTTGAAGGGCATTTGCTTTGAATAGAATATTCGCTTTGTGAATTTGCGGGTGTGATTGATGGGGCTGGCCTGTTTTGGAACGAGGGGGAGGGATTAGGTAAGCGAACGTTCTTGACCATGGACATCGACACGGATACACAGGCTGGCAAGGCCACAGTCGCCAGAGACCAGGTAGCTCGCATAAAGTGCTCTCTGTGACCTCCGCTGACATGCTCCTCACAGACTGCGCCCTTTTTAATCAGAACGTTTGTCAAAATCGGCGGGTTCCACCGTCTGGCGCTGTTCGAGGACGGGACCTTCCCAACGACGGACGAGCACCAGATTTTCACCTGGTACGTGCCCTCCCACTCTCACCCTCACACCACACCCTAACCCACGCACACAGGAAAGACGCCACACTGCGTGAAGTGCTCACGACGCTCCGCAACACCTCCCCGCACGTCGCCGAGATAAAACACCCCCTCGCGCGGTTCAGCTTCAAGACCGTCTACGCCGACAGCGCCAACAAGGGCCGCTACGCCCAAAAAGACCTCGGCATGGTCTACTCGCGCGACATCCTCGGCGAGCCGGGTGCCGCTGGCCTCACCGCCCCCCGCCTCCTCCTCGACGACGAGCTCCCGCCCACCCAGCGCGAGCGCGAGGAACGCAGTTTGGATGACCTGCGCTTCGTACCGGGGGATTTCCTCGTTGTTTCTGTTATTTTGCCAAAGGGGGCTACGGCCCCGGTGGTGCCGCTTGGTGCTGCTGCGAGTGGTGGTGGGGGTGGGGTGAGTGCGAGTGCGGTGGCGGGTGGGTTGGCGGAGCTGGCGATCAAGGGGAGTGGGGCGGGGGCGAATGGGTGGAGGAGTGCCGGTGCTGGTGCGCATGGACATGGCCATCGGGAGGGACATGGACATGGGGGTGCGTTGGCGGGTGGGGGTACCACAGGGCGTGGTGGGGGCCACTGGAGAGGCGATTCGGGGCCTGCAGGGCGAGGACGGGGCGGAGGCGGACGGGGGGGTGGGCGGGATGCTGACCGGGATCGGGACCGAGACCGCGAGCGTGAACGTGACAGGGACCGTGAAAGGGACAGGGACAGAGACAGGGATACCACGGACAGACGGGTCCCGCCGCCGAGGAGACAGCGTGATTCCCCGCCTCATCGTGGTGGGGGTGGGTGGGGCGCGAGGGGCGGGAACCGGGGTGCGGTGGGAGGTGCTGGTGCTGGGCCGGCTCGTTCTCGCTCTCGGTCCCCACCGCGAAGGCGGGGGCGGTATGACTAGTGTAGTTTGGTCTGATAGATCTGGATATGTCGTTGCTGTACAGTTTTATTGCGTGTTAATGATCAGTGATTTGCAGACCCGATGATGCGTTGAACATGTTATGAGGTTTGAGTGAGGATTTGGTGCTGGTGGTTGCATATGTATTGGACTGGAGGGGGACGTAGAGAGCCTAGGTGCGTCTGCTCTCCAGTTCTCCCGATATGGACACCTGTGCTAAGAACGGGGTGCTTGCTTACGGGCATCTCCCAGTTCAAGCCCATTCCTCGTGCCTCAGCTGATAAAGTCCTGACAACTATGCTCTCTTATGCATATCTACCTAGTACCAAACTGTCTCTTTTATCTAGAGACTGATGGATGTACAAGTAGCGTTCAGTCCGTATGGCCGCACATTCATGAAATCGACCTGGTGCACACCACTCCAGGCTCATCCCGCACAAACCCTGGTTTTGTTACCGTCTCTCGATAGTCCAAGTCTGAGTATAATATACGCCGTACAGCAGCTGTGATAATTTCATCATTCGGGCTTGGAGCCGACGCAACGTCTATTCCCATCCTACTACAAGTTACTACCACCAAAACCAGTTTAAACCTCCACCGGGCATCATTCAGACCGCAGCCCAACCAGAAGTTAGAACCGTCCAGCTAGGGGGTGGACTGTTAACCGGTACCCCCGGGGTGTACAATCGAATAGTATAATTCAAAACCAGTTTAACTATTACTACACGCATATCATTTATCATTTAAGTGCAACGTTTCAGTGAGATTATACACTGAACAGACACTGTGGCCGTGAGGGAGTCGGACAGTAGCACACTGAAAGCATAATTATAAAGGTAAGTAGATAGATAGAGACCATGTTGAAATATAAATATTGACAAGAGGTATGTACATACATCTCTGCTAGTAGCTACCCGATGTGCAGATTTCAGAGCGAGTCGTCGAAACGAAAGACAGGCTGTCCTGGCTCCAGAGTCGGGTCGAGACGAGCGTGAGGGGGGGTGGGTTCAAAGCAGGTAGCACGAAAGCGACGCTATAGCGGCAGAGGGGTCGTCCGGTCAACAACCCTAGCTGCTCCCTATTAATCCGTGCAAAGGCAAGAAACTTTAAAAGACGCGTTAATCTGAAATCAACTTTGACTGCGTGTATTGCTCATTGCCTAAACCCGCTGGTCTCTGAGAAACTTCAAACACAATAAATAAGATCAAGTACGGAATATGTAAATACATCACCTTGAAGGTTTAAATAGGGTTTGGACAGGATACTACTTATTCACCAAGAATGAAAGATAAAACGTCTGCCTTTAAACGGGTTCCGGAAAGAATACAGGATGAATAAAGAAATGTCGCCAGTGGGTCTCTGGAATAACATAAACCTAACTACACAACGCTAGAGACGCCTGGCCCGTGGGATACTCTCGTCCATGGGAACATAAGTAGCCCCTAACATAACGACAGTCAGATGGTGCATGATAATTGATTACAAATTTATAATACATAGAATTAATAGAAAGACAGGTTCACAAGTCATTTCTGTCAGCCCACTCACCAACATTGAGAAATTGGCTCCGTCTTGATATTAGTGTCCGAGAATCTCCAGATTTTTCCCCTTTGAATAGGATGAGGCTGGGGAACGTAGCAACTTTACCTAGAGTAATGTTTCGAGTCTGTTACATAATATTCAACTTTGAAACTTAAGACTCGAAACTTGAAACGGTCTCCCACCCACATCCTTTATCTCTTCATCTTCATCTTTATTTTCCTACACTCCTGTCCGTCCTCTACACTAAACCTGACGAAGAATAAAAATACTTAGCAATGGCGCGGACGACCCAGATTAGACGGCGTCGGGCGCAGATCGAAGGCGGGGACGACGCTTTGCTGGAGGTGCAAGGGGTGCGACCCACTGCGCCCATGATAGGCGTGGGCGAGCAGCGGGTCGTCGTTGACCCCGTTTCCGGGTACGTCCTTCAATTCTCAGCTTTATAATTGGGATATCGCTACCTATTACTAATTATAACTCACCTGTGTAGCAAGAAGCACCAGCTGCAGAGGGTGGACATCCCTCTGGAAGACGAATGGACCAGCTACCTCGTTTGGTGCGCAACCCTCAGCTCCCCTCATCTCCCGAGCTGAATGCTTAATATTTAATATGCACGCTCATTCTCATTTCATAGTTCATGCGATGTACGTCCAGACCATCGATAAACTACACCGCAGAACGGCTGTCATCTAATAAAACCTGCATCTTCACCACCACCACTGCAGGAATGGAGAAACAACGTACGTCTCCTCCCATCCTTCCATAACCACAACTTTGACTAACCACAAACCCCCACCCAGAAATCCCATCCCCACGAAGCCCGCACCTGCGCGCACCTGACGGCAACATTCAGCAGCGCCTACGAGAACGCGCGCGTCGCCGCCTCCTGTGGCCGCTACTGCCAACGCCAGCGCGAGGATCCGGGGCGTGAGGACCCGATGTGGTGCCTGGGCGCGGAGATGGTAGAGCCGCTGGTGTTTATGCGCTTTGGTGAGACGGTGGAGGTGCGGGAGGGCACGGGTAGGGTGGTGGGCCCGTTTTGGATTGGAGAGGGGGGTGAGAGGGTGTATGCGGGTGCGGGTGAGATTGGTAAGGCTGGTGAGGTTGGTGAGAGTGGGGCTGTTGACGCAGAAGGGCAAGGGCCAAGGGACAGCGATGAAGACCGGGATGAGACGAGCAGGCGAGTTTTGGACCTTGGTCGTGTGTATGGGAGATGGATGGAGGCTGACAATGATGTGCTTGACTCTAGCACCGGCCTGACAGTCTACCGTCTCTTGCGGAAGATGTTGTTCTACGAATGGTATGTTCAATGCCCCACAGTCCACTTCTCTCGTTCAATAACTCATCACCCTCCTCTTTCAATTTCAATTCACTTATGCTTACGCTTGTGCCTCGACATAGCTCCTGCCCCGCATGGCAAAGCCAGGTAAGTTCGTCTGTGCATAAGCAACTATTCTGCCGGTGCCCTGCTCAACTCGTTATGTTTATGACGGTCTTGTGCAGGAAGGGGCGGTTGACGCCCGGACGTGCCAACACCTCCGAAGCGTGCTTGGCGACCGCTTTGAAGATGCGCGGGTGCAGGACGCCGTCGAGCTCGGTGCACGGGATGCAGGTGCAGAGTTGGATGGGTGAGGAAGAGTATTACTATTAGTGATTATTGATGAAGGTTGTACGGTACTTACTTGTTAGAATAGTAAGTACTAGCAATAAGTACCAATACCCCAATACCATCACTACTACTACGTTCAAGTTAGTTCTCGTGATTAAATCATGGAATTATAATCTAACATTGTGCACCACGTCGAAGGTAATGTTTCAGTCTCCCTAGGTACTTGTTATTACTACTACTACTCTACTACTACTACTATTACTAGTCGAAGGTCCGAGAACTGCCCTTTTGTTGAAGACCAAGGACATTTAAATATATCTCGCAAGCAAGCAAACGACTGAGTCCTGACTCGTGAGCGGTCTGTATTTGTTTTCAAATTTCCCGCCACTCATCCGGTTGTGGTACTTACTACTACTTACTCCCGCCATTCCTGCCACTCCAGGGATGGCTCCTCTGCCTTCCGAGCTTTGCGAGCTGGTGGCTGAATGGTTCTCCTTCCCTGAGACCCAAAGGTAGCCTTACCCCATAGGTAAGTTGTCTACCACCTGCACAGGATCGTGGGAATGCAGACTCCAGAGTATCTTGAACGAAGACAGTGCCATTGAGAGTCTGAGACTAGCCGCTTCCCAGTGTGAAATATCCACAAAACCAGTGGTGGCTTGGACAAGGCGTAGACTCTAGACCCAAAGTTCGGCGCAGACTCCAGTTTCGCTTCAACCGAAATTAGGTTGCGGTAATCCCAGTTCAGCAGCGACGAGCTCGAGTATTGGTCACTGGTGCAAATCCGAAATCCGAAATTAGTCAGGTTTGATAAAAGGTTCACTTTGAACGTGAACGTTGCCAGAATGCAGCTAGTAACCGCCCATCACTTTCCAGTTTCCGGCAATCTTCCAACCGTACCAACGTGTAACGGCAGAGTTCTGTCACTGTCAGACTGCTGAGTTATGTACATCTTCCGGATACCGCAATGTTGTGTAATACAGTAGAGTATACTACATCGATTCCTGAAAACAAATTGATAACACAAGCTTTCCATCACGTCTTGAAAGTTGTCAACTTGACTCTTGATAGATGTTGTCATAACTTATTCTTATTCATACATCCCTCCCCAGGCGGCTAGACCTCGTTTCGCGTTTCAGATATTTAGACCTCACGTCGACCCTGAGAATGGTCTCTGACCGCGTAACCGTGAACCGTAATGGTAGTACATAAGTAACTATGTACGTCGTCTGCAAGCCTCACTCAGATCCGCCGATGCCGTGGGTGCCAACTAGGCCCATGGGCTACAAGTCACAAATTACAACTAGCCTACAGGCCATTCGTCCAACCCCTCCGGTGGCAAGACCAATCATTTTGCCAATTTAAGTTTGCACAGCGCCTAATATCGAACAACGATGCATATTTCTCGACTCTGTTACATCCGTTTCTTTGGCGCTAAACAACTCAGTCTAGCCAGTCTTTTCCATTCTTACTTATCTACTTCACGACCAAGAGGGTTATATGTTATGGCCAGTAACCCCACGGCAAATTTAGAACTCGCCACAGTCCCATCGTTTCACAGCATCCAACGGCACTATGTACGCTATCAACATACACGGTACTACGCCCAACAAGTTCAGAGAGCCCCCGAACGAACGCCGATGCTTCCGTAGAGGCTTAAGCCTATCAAAGTTTATGTCCGACGGCCTCTCTCTACATGCTTAGGTTGACATAGCAAGAGTCATCGTTGGCATCACCAAGGGGCCAATGCCATTCCCCGTCTTGCCCGCCCGGCGCTTGACCTCCGTCAATATCACAATTGCAGTTGACGTGCCACCTCCCATGGCGACAGTCAGTGTTGGGCACAGTACTGTGTAAGTAATGCCCCGGAAGAAGCCTCGAGAAACGCGGGAAATGACGATCTCTGCTGTCCTGATGGCTTCCTGATGGTCCAAGTGGGCAGAGGGTAGAGGGTAAGGGCACGTAACGGTTAGGCTTCGGGAGCGAATGATTTTACTAGCGGCTTGGTTGCTTGGGACGAGCTGACGGCGCAGCAAATTGCTATACTACATACCCTTTGGTTGGACGAGCGGGAATATGGATTCTTGGCATAGGAAACGCATGTGGGGATGTTCGACGGGGTTAAGTTGAAGCGGTGAGCGCCAGTTTCTCTCTCAGGGTGGGTTTGAACTTTGAATTTCCCGTTGGCCACTCGGACTTATGTCTTAAAAAACCAACAAGAAACCTTTAGATGAACATAAGAGAAAGGGGAGCAGTCGTGACTGTTATGATTCACGCAACATACGAGCAGACTTCCCTTCTATGATATTCCAATTTCGACATGATCACCTCGTAGAGCCATTGCCCTTAAACGGTTTAAAGTCCTTATTTTTCGGCGACCAGAAACCAGTGTTGTGCGGGTCGGCGACTAAGTCGGAATAGTCCGGCGCCTTGGTTGAATAGTCGGCCGCCTTGGTCGCCAACTATTTGATCGACTATCCTTCCTGTAAAAGGAAGATACAATCAAAAGTCGTCTGATGCTTCACAGGACTGTTTACAGCTATTGTGAAGGAAACCAAAAGGGAAATGAGTTCTATGAATAGGTAGGACCGTAATGGCCAGCGCAGAGTACGCACGTGAACAGGGTCGACTATAGTCGCGGCTTTCGCACACCGTAAAAGGAAATAGTCGGCGACTCTCGGCCAAGGTCGCCAACTTACTGATTCCGACTATCGACCTTAGTTACCGACTGGCACAACACTGCCAGAAACGCCACGATTACATCTTATCGGCTTATCTTATCTTATCATATTTACACTACATATCTTATCTCTCATCGGCTGTCGGCAACGCATTGCCTCCGTGGTCCAGAACACGACGACCTCATGCTCGTCGGGTGGTCGTTCTAAAAATAAAAACCATCCAAAAACTGCTCGAACCAGCGTATTCTATCGTGAAATAATGCTATTACCCTGCGAAGTTTGGGATCCTCGCACTTATTTTATTAAGCGCTGGTCAAAAGCGCCCAGGAACCAGGTCCAATCAATCCACAAATGTCCTGACAGTGGGCCATGGCTTGTACACAAAGAGAAAACCGCACGGACCATGTTAGACTCATCTCGCGATCAATATGGCATTCACACCTTTTACCACAAACCACACATGTACAACTCTGCTCCCCCTCTGCTGATTAAACTTGGAGGATCCTAGTGTTATCCGTAAGGCGATGCAGTAGGATCTCCTTCACATCACCGCCGCTCTGCAGTATCCTAATCCGCACCCCTCTGGAATTGAACCGTGATCTGAGCCGATTAAGCACAAGCAGCGTCTACCCAATGCTACGCACCATGGTGCGGCCATCGGCGTTCTGTGGCATTCACGCGAACCAAATGTACGATGACTCTTGAGACTGGTCCTGGGAGGTGGAAACCAGAGGACACTCGTAGCAACAGGCACCACCCGCTTATGACGTTTATTGTAACGTTGCACCTAATCCCGACGGTACCTCAACACATGTGCTTTGCTTCTTTCAAGATGTAACTCGGAGCACCTGGAACGACATACACGTTCTTATGCCTGCTTCTTTTCTCGTAACGCACGGGCTCGAGGTTAATGATGGTACCTCCTATTGGTCTCACCGATCTCGTTATGCATTTGGGATACTTCAAGAATAAGCCACTTCCACATACCTGTTCCGCTCAGTATTTCCCATGCTGGCTTGAGAGCTGTGTTCGAGAGTGGCATATCTGTCAGGAATCCGAGCTTCGAGGTTACAACCGTCGAGGATTCCTTGCGGTTCTTCGTGGATATCGGCTTGCTCTCCGCTCATGGGTCCCCTGCACCACATGTAACATTTTCGTAAGTCCAGAAACAGAACAAGGATGCACACAGAAGGTAAGACCTCGATAATCATTTCGCAAAACGAGTTTATTCGGTCCCAAGGCCAAGTACGTGTACACACATAGCCTCTGTTTAATTTCCCAGACACGGTCCCAGGTGCAGTAAACGCCCATGTACGCAGCGGTGCGCATGATTACGACAGATCCTCGGTTGCTCTCGCAACGGACAGTGCATTGGTCTTTGAGATGAGTAACACAACATAGCTCCTACATAAGTGCTGCAGATCCAATCGACTTTGCGCTCATCACGCCCTGTAGGAAAAGCTGTAACGTTTGCGAGCAATGTAGGAGCGAGCTAGTGTATAATACTTACCCCTCCTGGTAACCATTGTTTTCCGTCTGGAGACTGCAACACAAAATATGATGTAGGTGGAGGTATGATCCGCCGCCCCGCAGCTCTCAATACATTTTACAGTCGACACCGTCTTAAACCATACCGGTGCTAACCCATAAACCGGGAAATCCCATACATTTTGAGATCCCCCA
>ML210454.1:0-25487 GCA_004369085.1 Coprinopsis marcescibilis | reverse complement strand
TTGTATTTTGTCTGCCATTCCGACGTCAAAGTTTTCTTCTGGTTGATCCAGAATTCGTGCCAGCAAATCGACATTCATCAAGTTTAACTTGACTTCTTTTGGAAATTGTTCTTCCAAAAGGAGAATCATGTCTTCGTTGTCATGATCGCTGTGTTCCGGGAGGTGATCCGGTCATTGAGAGAGTGCGTCTGATTGTACCATTTTGCTTCCGGGTGTGTAGTTGAATCGATAGTTGAATTCCGTGAGGAACGTATACCATCTTGCCTGTCGTCGATTCAGTTTTCGTGTTTCTTGGAAGTAGGAGAGATTTTTGTGGTCGGATAATACTTCGATTGGATGTTGAGCTCCCATCAAATAGTGTCGCTATTCAGTGAAGGCTCGGATAAGAGCCAAAAGTTCTCGATCATATATCTCGTAATTGCGTTCGGTTGGCGTGAGTGTCTTCGATATGAAGGAGACTGGGTGTCAGGCTCCGTTGGCATCGCATTGGGTGAGAACGGCTCCGGTAGCATATTTAAAAGTGTCGCATTCGACTTGGAAGGGTCTTTCCAAGTCAGGCATGATCAAGACTGGTTGTTCGGTGAATCATTGTTTCAAAGTGTTGAATGTTGTTTGACGTTGAGGTGTCCATTCGAACGATACTCCCTTTTGAAGGAGTTCATTCATTGATTTTTCCAGTTCCAAATATCCGCGAATGAATCTTTGATAGAAATTTCCAAATCCTAAAAAGGATCGTACTTGTTTCACGGTTTTCGGAGCGGGCCAGTCTTGAATTCCAGCAACCTTCTTGGGATCCATGGAAATTTGTCCTTCTTCGATAATCATACCAAGGTATTCGATACGGGTTTGACAAAATTGACATTTTTCTGGATTCAAGTAAAGGTCGTTATCCTTGAGCACTTGGAGGGTTTTTCGCATGTATTCAATCATCTTCTCCTTGGTTTTTGTGAAGATGAGAATGTCGTCCATGTAGATGATGATACAGCATCCTTCCATCTTGAGTTTGTCGAAGATGTGGTCCATCATTGCTTGAAACGTTGCCAGGGAATTGCACATGCCAAAAAACATGACTGTTGGTTCGAATAGTCCCAAGTTTGTTTTAAATGCCGCCTTCCATTGATTGCCGTCTCTGATCCGAATGTTGTTGTAACCCCATCGCACGTCCAGTTTAGTGAAATACTTTGCTCCTTTTAGTTTGTCCAGGAGTTTGGTGATGAGTGGGAGTGGATAGGCGTTCTTGATCGTCCATTCGTTGAGATAGCGATAGTCCTGACAGGGTCGAAGAGGGGTTTTTACTTTTCCATCTTTGACAATTGGTTTCTTTTTGACGAAGAAGAAAGGGGCGGCGTTCAGGGATTGCAAGGGTCGGATATACATTTTGACAAGATTTTCCTGAATAAACTTCTCCAATTCTTTTTGTTCGTCCAGAGTAAGATTGTACGTTTTGAATGATTTGGGAATGAAGCCGTCTTTTAACTCGATTTTGTGATCCCAAGGTTTCGAGTCAGGAAATCAATCGGCTTTCTTCTTGTCAAAAATGTCCATGTAGTCGTGATATTCCTCCGGTATTTGTTGTTCCAAGGTAAGGGCCGAAGTGTCTTCAGCAACTGCTAGTTCTTGTGCGATAGTTGATTTGGCTCGAATCCAGATTGTTCTGAGATGAGGACTTTCTTTTCCTTGAAAATCACGCAAGAGGGCCGTGTCAATGTCTTCCTGTGTAGGGTCTGTCTGTTTCTTCATTTTCTTGGTTCAAAGGTACTTGAGAAGAGCTTGTGTAATCTTCGAAAGTTCCTTTGTTCTCCAAGCGAGTGTTCTGTTCTTCCAATCGATCAAAGGATTTGTCTTTCGAAGCCAGGGTGCTCCGAGGATGATCTTTTCTTGTCCGAGACCAGTGATGTAAAATCGTTCTTTGAAGCGGCGTCCATGGATTGTGATGTGTGCGTCTGCATAGAATCGGATAGTACCATTCTTGTTTAGGGTACCGTTGACGTTTCGTGCAGGGATCAGAGTAGTGAGTCGAGTGAGGGGAATTTTTATCTTTCATGCGTAGTTCTGATCAATAAATTGATCGTCTGCTCCGCAATCGTCGAGAGTGGTGGTTCCAATGTTTTCAGGTCCGTTCTTTTCGTTAAATGACAATGTTGTGGGAAAAATCAAAGTCATATTGGATGGATCGGCATATAGGACAGACCGTACTATCTTAGGAGGTGCTACAGTTGGTATAGACCTCCTTAGGTAAAACCCTCATTCTTCTCGAGCTCGTCTTAGAATTTTTCACATTCTTCGGGGTCCATGTTACTGAGAATTTGTTGAACCGATTTAAAAGCAGCAGTTCCAGTGTATTTCTTGTTTTCGTTGGTTCCGGAAGAGGAACCAGGTTCGTTTCGAGGTTTCCACGTGTTTCGGGGTTTGTTCCCGTCTTTCGGTTTGGCGGGGCATGCGTTCAAGGCATGTCCTGCCTTGCGGCAAAAGAAGCATAATCCTTTTCGGATGCATTCTTCTCGTATGGCGTCTGTCATTTTGGGAAGTCGGACGAAGGGTTTTTTTGTGTTGAACGAGTCGATATCCATTGGTACTCCGTAATCTTCACTGGTTTTGGTGGTTGTTCTCAAGAAGGATTGGATTCCTTTCTTCATGAGTTGAAGCATCCTTTGGTCGTTGGACACTTTGATAATGGATTCGTACCACATCTTGAGATCGGCCGGTTTGGTGGCTCGATTCCAAATTTTCTCGAGTGTGTTGTTATCGAGAGTGCTTCGGAAGATGTCGGTAATGATTCTGTTGGCGGGATCGGCAGGATCGTTGAGATCGGGTCGATAATCGGTTTCTGCTAATTTGTTTTTAAAGGTATTGACGAAATCTTCGCCCAAGTCCTTCCAGTTCTTCTTGAGGTTCTTCAGTTGTTGGAACGCAATGTCTGCCCTTTCTTTTTCGTAGAATGAAGCGTTGAGTTTCTTCTGAAAGTTGAGCCAGGTTCCTAGTTGGATCTGATCTCCTATTCGGCCTTTGTTTATGAAGGTTCGCTTCCAGTCGGCGGCGGTTCCTCCGATCATATAGGAAAGGGTGAAGAGGATTTTTTTGTTGTTGCTCCATTCTGGGTTTGCTAGAATGTAGAGGACGACCTCTTCCAACCATCCTTTGTATTTGTTTTGGTTTCCATTGAATTTGGAGGGTTTCCACATGCCTTTGATTTCTTCATCTTTGTCTTTCTTTGTTGTGGTCTTTCGCACAGATGTTCCTTCTTCAGCCATGGTTTCTGGTTGATAATTCACGAATTTCTGTTCTTCTTCGTAGTTTAGTTGGGCGATTTCTTGCACCCGTTGTCATTGTTCGGCTTCTTGATATTGTTCAAGGATCGTTTGTGACGGTTCAATATTCAATTGGAATTGTTCTTGTTCTGGTGGGGTCTGTCCGGTTGGTTCTGTTTCTGTTTCGTCTTGTTCGTATGTTGGGTCAAATTCCAGTCATTGTTTTCCTTTATCAGATGTCAATCATTTGATAGCTGCTCGATCTGTGTCTTTTGAGTATGGTGCAGCTACCGTTGGTGGTTCTGCCGATCTTCGGGTTGGTCCGATGTTTCTGGTTTGTTCGTAGTTGGCTGTTTTTGGCAATAGGTCCTCGTCTCGATCTACGAGGTTGTGTTTTGAAAAGTTTCAATCTTCTGTTACAATGCAAGGCGAATAATACGCCTTAGTCGTTCGTTGATAGTTTGCGATTGAGTCGAGTTGATCGAGTTGATCGAGAGAGTCGAGATGACTAACGTCAAGACGATTGAGTTCCTGGAGTTTTCAAGTAAGACGATTCATCGACAAGAAGACTAACAAAAGTCTTTTTCACTAACTATCGAGTGATAAAAGGGAAACAAGATTGAAACTAAAGTACAACTACCCAACTAGGTAAGTTTAAATAAACTATTCTTATCTCTTATCAATCGTTATCGATAAGTTCCATCCGTTATTGTATCTAAATAAGAAAAACAATATGTCATACATCATATCTTCTTATCTTCCTAAAAATACCCCCAAGTTCTGGATTGATGGTCAGGGGTATCTACTGATTCATAATCAAACAAACCCATCCTTCGGAAATAGTCCATCTGAATCTGATAACACTCATCTTCTGTCAACACATATCCTCCTTCATGTTCCACCGTTGAAGGCGGTGTAACAGTTCCTGTATGTATCAGATGTAGTACTTATATAGATCCAAGGTCTGAACATGTCCTATCTTCAAGCTTCCTAGGCATTAATTAACTCCCTCTCAAATTTTGCTGACATTGTGGGGATCTTAGTGGTTAAACAACATCTCCTTACCATCTATAGTTGACCGGCCATTGATCACGACATCAGACAGCTCTTCATTTAGCCTTCCCAGTCATACCCTTTGCCCAAACACTCCTTTCTTATGTATCCAACCATGTGAATATTAGAGTTAGCAGCTACAGGTCTTGAATAACCTTTATTTGACAACAGTGTTCCAGCACCAAGACTATGACAGCACCATACAAAGCACATAAAGGGAGGGTTCCCAAGCTTTGTATATTCCAGACATCATAGACTCTAGACTCTTGAAGTCCAAACACGAAGATTCATGAGCAGAACATGTAAGCAAGTACAAACTGATCAGGGGGGTAATATAATAGTGTCAGTCTTCTCGTCTGGCTGAGTGCAGAGTCTGGCAATGGATACAAGGTTGAGCAGAGAGACTAATAACAATGGATCCCATCTGAATGTATCGACGGTGGGTTTGTTATCTTGGACAGGTGCGCGCGAACGGGGCTGACTGATGGAGGCACCCACTCGCACTCTTGTCCATATGTAAATTATACTACCTGCCTACCTATGACCTCTACAATAGATCTGTGTTGTATGTGCAAGTGTCAGAATCATGGTAAATGTAACGAAAGCAAATTCTCGTTTGTGAAATCCCAAGTAACAAATCGTCCGGAACGTCCTTCAAACCTTACGTCACGTACTAATTGGTTGTCCGTGGGATCCCGACGCCCGCCGTTTCCCCCGAGTTTGAAATTTTGACTAAATCTACACCTGCACTTTATTTAATTTTAATATACTCGGGGCTGGACCACACAATAGATCAGCATGCTTCGCACAAACTGGTGCTGTACAAGTGACCTGTGAGTCTGTCTAAGCAGTGTTTGCAGACTGATCCCATCAAGGAACTGTGCTTATGCATTTGCGAATGCACACAGTGTCTATGCTTGGGGAATTTTCCGCGAAAAAAGATGTCATAGACAAGGCTAAGTACATGTTGTGCAAGTACACTGGTAGGACAACACTACTACGATTCACGTTGTGCGTGGGACTCATCGCAACTTCATCCGAATCATGGATCGTGATAAACCGAGGTCGGATTTCCTGAAGAACGGTGTCAATGGCCTCGGCGCCCCCGTTGCAAATTGCAATGAGAGTGCACTCGGCAAAGGCCGAAGTTTTATCGATGATCGACAGCCTGTGAGGTCGACGACGAATTCGATCCTCATGCTCAGGACTCCGGGTCGACTCCAAATCGAATCTGTCATCTCTCAACTTCACCTGCAGGGAATTCAAGACTACCGACAACGAAGGATATTAAAAACGGAGATTCTTATTGTACCACAGTCAACAGGTAAGAGAAGAACTCTAAATAAATAAATAAGAGAATACAATTATTGGGTCCGTGAAACAGATGTACTAGCTCAGTTCTGGCCATAGGGGAAGACTTGCGGGCAGCTTTCGGATCCACCGCCAAGGGACTGGTAGAAAAAGTTGAGGTTGATGTTCAAGTTGCGACGAAGGACACCGGTTGGGTTGGGATACAAGCCCTTGATAGTCTTGTTAGCAAACTGGGTGTAGAATGCGCAGGAGTCGGTAAAACTGCCCAGGCTGGTATCTGGAGTGAAGGTGTTGACACCAGCAACATTCCTTCCAGGGACAGTGGGATGTGCCTCAAAGATCTCTTGGGAAGGGTCAGTACCACTAGGCTGCGCAGCACGAAAGAATCCCTTCGGGAATCGCATATCCTTGAAGAAACTTTCGGCGGACCGCATATCTAGGTGTCCAGCTTGAGCGCCAGTCTTCCTCCCATCAACGAACAGAGTGACCGGAAAGGCTGCTTCAGCGTATAGCGTGAGGTGGCGGAATCCGACGATGGAAAACTGTGGGTTGTTTGCGATGGATTCCTGGATGCGGTGGAAGCGCAGCTCTGCCGCGACGGTGAGGTTGTAGAAACCGCCACCGAATCTGTTGCTGAAGCCTTTAAACTATATATTTGTCAGAGGAGGCTCAATCCGGGGGATGAGTGTGTACACACCTCTTCGAATAGGGCGGGATTGAAAGCAGAATTATCACCAAAGAACGCATCGGCTGGATTTGAAGATCAGGATTTTAGATTTCCAAACTCTGCGTTTTAACAGGAGAACTGACCTCTGGTCATGCTACCGTCGCCCTCGAAGGTGCCATGATTGCTAATTCCGCCGACGATTGCAGGGCGAGGAGGATCAGGCCCAGTCCTAGGAGTCTTACCCCCAATGCTGAGCAGATCGGTGATGGGATTACCGTCGAGTAAATGAGCGATATAAGTCGTGAACCTGGCTAGCTCGCTTTCCATGTTGAAGCCTTCTTGAACTGCCTTGATGATCTGTTCTGGACTGGCAACGCCGTCCCTAGGTAGATACTAGAGCAGTCAGTGAACGACATTCTCCGATTATATCATAAACATGGGACTCACGCCATGTGAGGCAAGGGTGTTAAGACCGGGACAAGGTCCTCGGATGTCACCTGGTCGAGTGGGCTGCCAAGGATGTTTGGCGTCATCGACGAGTTTGGTGCCAGTGAACGATGGCGGACCAGGTGGTGGTGGAGGCACTTTGGCGCCGGGGCCGCCTTTATTCGACGCGGCTTCAGTCAGCTGCCTCTCACTCAAGCCGAGTGGCTCGTATGTTGGGAACGCAAGAGCCGAAGAAAAAATCGCGACTCCAAAAGCAAGTGATGTAAGGGAAATGTGAACCATGGTGATCGGTGAGTTCAGAAGATGAGTTGTCGAAAGAGAGAGTAGAGAGGTATGAATCTGAATCCTTGATAAGTCTTGGAGAAGCAGAGTACCCCCCTATTTATACTTTGAGAATAAACTGCGAAGTTCCCAAAGGGACAAACCATGGCACAGCGTAGTCCTTCGTAAACTCTTCTTTGTTGGTGCCAGTTGCCGTATCCCTCTAATCATTAATTTCAATTCCCTATCCATCGGGCCTAGTAGCACTGGAAGAGGGAAGTGAGGCTCATATGCCAGGGTTGATGGCTGCGCATAATGGTGGTTAAATTCAAGCCAAGCTGAGGTTTCACGTACCCATCACCCATGGCCGACCAGCATTCATACCGTTCTCCATGACTTGAATAATTATTCTGAATCTGCATAACAATGTCGAATGGGGTGAACTCACCGTATTACTGCATCTTCAACTTCGATGCTTAAGCAACGTAACTGGCCGGTAAGATACTAACCGATTACTGCGCTGCAGTGCAAGTCTGCTCTTGCTTCTGCGGCAAGCGGACGCTCACACGGACTATAGGCAAAGGACCCTCTCGCCATCCGCAGAGCCCATCGTCCCAGTTCGGCTAGAGTGCTAAGTTGTAACCGTCAGATCAACATTGCAAAGCGCGCGTAATTCATTGGTCAATCCGACTCAACGGTTGCTCATAAAGACCCGGCTATCCCTTGATTTGCGCCCAACATAGACCATACATCTGATCTCGACATAGTACCAAGTGCAATCGCATAACGATAATATATACAATTTCCATGGCTTCTAGAGATTCGTAGGATACTACTCAAATACTACTCACTAACCCCAAGCTACAGTGCCAGTAGAAGGCCAGAACCAACACTCTTCTTCAGAGCCAGTCCAAGCCTCACGCTGATGATGATGATAATGTGGATTCGGTTTTCCAATCTGGCGCACTAGAAGTCTGCTTGATAGCAGGCGATACGTTGCGATTTGGGACTGCTCGGACTGTATCGCCGTCACGTAGTAGCAACGACGGCATATTGATATCGTCCCATCGAACACATATCTCAACTTTTAGGATACATGCTATGATTCAGTTCGTATTTGGACTCTGCTAGATACCCGGGGAGCCACATTTTAAATACCTGAAGTTGTTATGTAACTAGACCTACGACGAATCCAACGAGACTTTGTCAGACTTTGCAAGTATCCAACTCTGTCCATATTCCACGTCCGAATTATGTACCCCTGCCGTGGAAGACAGTCCCACCGAATGGGTGTCGCTCGCTGCCCCCCTCGCGATTATTCCTGTTGAACTCGTGTTTGTGACTCCATTCGCCACCCCCAATGACTCGAACCCAGACCCAGACTTGAACTACACAGTTTAACCCAGATATAATCGCCTTCCCTTCCACCTGTTGCTGATGCTTGCTCCGATTGTTAACGGAAGCGAGGACGTTTGCGTATCTACGAATGACAATGACATGGTTAGCTGTGCAGTGAAGTAGACCATTTATGATTCGCGACGACACTCGGCATTGAACGGCTTCTCAATCTGGGTGATACAGTAATCAACTGATGATGACAGCGGAGCCTGGATCGTACAATACCGATCGAAGCCTCCCTCGTCGTTCTGGTGAATGTGTGACAGCCCGCAGTGGATTCATGGCGGACGTCCGTCCAGTTCCGTTGCTAACAGCACGCGGTTGCAGCATGCAGAGCTTCTATCTAAGCGCCGATACACGATGTATGTCATGGTCCTTTGACTCGTTTCTCAGGGCTCTGGTAGTTTTCCAAGATCTTCGATCGGTATGAATTACCATGTCCATTACATACGGCAGATTTCCAGCCACGAGGCATTCACAGCCTAACGAATCATTATCTGGTGGTACGTATATAAAATGTACGAATGTGTTCGACTGCTACCCATCCTTCTGCGCGTAACATCTCAAGAGAAATGGACGACACGAGTTCCCTTCAGGTTTTGTAAGTTGAACCTCTCAGTTCTAGCCGGTCTTTTGCTGATCCAACGTACCACGCCAGGATCCTTGGAAGTTCCAATTCGGGGAAATCCACAGTGAGTGCGGTATTGGCCAATAATTCAAACCTCCTTAATCTCACGAGACTCGTTTGTTAGTTTTTGAATGAAATCATTGGTTATAATGAAGCGCCTACCGAACAACAAACGACCCAAGTCGGGGCGTACCAATATTCTCTCGACAATGGCACCCCGATAAAGCTCATCGATACTCCAGGGCTGATGGGTGCCCTCGAGTATGGAACGCTTGCGACCCCGAAAGTCATCCAAGCCCAGCTAAAGCAGTTGAATCTGTCTCCAACGTCAGTGCTTATGCATCGAGAGCGTGTTTTCTTTCTGAAACCTTTCCAGACCAGCAGGAATCGTCGTCGTTCACAACATCCTAGAGCCATGGACCTCAGAGCCTCCCACGCTCTTGAGACTTAGCTCCGTGACCCAAGTCGTCATCGTCACGACCCATTGGGACGAAGTTGTGGATCACCAAGAAATGGAGGTTCGAGAATTAGATATCCTCGCCCAATCAAAGTTCTTGCGCCATATATTAGACTCGGGGGGTAGCTGTGCTCGCTTTGGGCTCGGTAACTAATCAAACGGGACCTCGTCGGCATTGGAGATAGTCGAAAATCTCCTTCGCCCGGCCCACCCAGAACTATGCACACTGCAGAGACCAGTCACCCCACCTTTCTCGACCCCGGTGGCGAGTTCAAAAGAGCTAAAAGAAGTTTTATCGAATCTCTCCTTCATTCGACGCATCCTTGATGGAGACACAAGCAAGGTGGGCACCGGTTCAGTCTACTGGTTCTAAGCCCTGTTTAACGATAATTTAGGTGACCATGGCGCAGCTGGAACTCATGGCTTTGGAAAGACATGATGACTATCCCGACCACGTCGTAAGTAGATATTGGGCTCAGTATCAGTGCATGCTGACACGCTTATTCAGACCCCAAGCCAGACACTGGGGGCTTCTTTCTCTCAATCCGAGATGAGCGCCATTCTCGAGCTCGTGAAGTCTGGCTCCGAACGGGACATCCTAAACCTCAAGGCTACACTCTCCTCCGTTGAAGAGGCCGTCTATGAGCTTCAGGAAACGAAGGTCGAGATGGGACACGTGTACAGAAAGGTGGAGCAAACAAAGTTTGAAACCGCGTCGATTCATATGAAGGCATTCCAAACGCACTGGGAGAACAAGACAGCGGTGAAAGAGTGTGAGGAGATGGAAGCTGAGATTTCGGATCTGGAGGCGATGTTGGAAAGGCTATGTCATTATAACGACGAAGAATCTGAAGATGGTGGAGACTCCGACTACGATTCTGATTCTGACTCTGACGACGATTCTGGTGACGATACAGAGGATAGTGACTAGTGGGCTTTTGCTTATTCTTATTTTACGTATCAACTTGTGCATTAGGACTCAGGAGTCAAAAAACCATCGTGACTTCTCAGGAGCGAAGCACCAAAAAGGCTACATTTGTGATAGTGACAAGAGGAGTTTGCTTTATGGGTAACTCCGACAACTACCTGCTTGTGATGGACTTTGACACGAGCGCCTAGCAACTGAATTCAGATATCGATGGATGACCAGGACTCTCTCATGCATCGGCAATAAGTGCACTCATTCCTCCGGAGCATCGCTTCAAGGTAAGCACAAATAGTACTTGGATATCGTGACATCGCCATTTTTGGCGGGGCGATGCGACAAACGTGTATTTTATGCCTTGCTGTATGTTGGTGTATTAGGGCACGCGGTATCCTTGCGGGAAGCTGTCAAACACTGAACACCCGCTCATCTGAGATCCCATATCTATTGCCTTTTGCGCGAACTCTCTCGGAGACGTATAAGATGCCAGTGGAACGCCGCAGAAGAGTCAACCTTTCGAGCCTGACCGTCTGAAGACCTCAGTGAATCACACAAGCTCCAAACGACGACCTCAGAAATGGGAGAACCGGCTTTGATTGCGTATGTTCTCCTTTCTACGATACCAAATGCGCCATCGCTGACGTCTTTGCAGTCTCTTGGGCGGGACGGGGGCTGGACGATCTTCAGTGAGCCAGACTTATTCTCAACGGACTGGCGGTTCGATTACTTATTTCCATACCAGTTCATCAACACCATCGCTGGGGAGGATGTAGCTCGCGTTGGGCATGGCATCTACTCAGAGACCTTGGAGATTAATCAGCACGAATGCAAGCTTGTGGAGGCGCAAGTCGTTCGCCTGGTTGACACACCGGGGTTTGGCGCATTGTCCGCTGACAATCCAGACCCTACAGCCTCTAGCATGTCTTTTACGCCCAAAAAGATACTGAGGAAGTTAACTGCGTTCGTGCATGGCGAGTAAGTAGATCTTTATATTTAGGGGAAATAATCACCTCTAATCTCACGGGGCACAGGAAGCGTACACTCTCCGGTGTCGTGTACCTACACGACATCAGGAAGCCCAACGTGAGCCGACTGGAGCCCAATGACTTAACCAAACTCAAGGAACTATGCGGCGCACCAGAGGGTACTGCGCCAAACTTGATTATAGTCACCACTTTCTGGGATCTTCTTCCTGACGTTGAAGCTGGATTGAGCTCAGAGACACTGCTCACGCGCGGAGATGGACTCATTAAGCAGCTCTATGATGGCGGCGCTCGACTCGCTCGTTGGGGTCATTACGACCCATCTGCATCCCCGGCGGGCCCTGAGTTCCAGGACCCTCGTGAGGTCATTCAAGACCTTCTCTCTCGGCCCGACTCCAACGATGGCTCAGGTCCCTCTCCATTTGCCGACCTTAAGGAGAAGTTGAGACAACAAAAGGAAGGGCTCAAGACGGAAGGCTACCAGGCTGCGGGCGACGCGGAGGAGGCAAAGAAGAAGGCTGAGGAAGGTTTGCGCAAAACCGAAGAGAGTAAGGAGAGTACCAAAAAGCGAAAGAGGCGGGCAGAGTCGGAGAAGGAACAGATGGAGGAGGACGTCGGGGATGCGGAGAAACGCGCCAAAGCTAAGCGCAAGCAGAAGCAGAAGCGGGCCGAGAAAAAGGAGCGACGAGAGAGGGAGGAAAAACGAGAACGGGAGGAGCGACGAGAACGGGAAGAGAGACGAGCACGGGAGGAGCGCCAAGAACGGAAGGAGCGACAAGATCGACTGGATCAACTGGAGCGAGAGGAGCGACGGGAGCGACGGGAGCGGGAGGAGCGCCAATGGCAGCAGCAGCAGCAGGCTGAAGAGGACAGGAAGCGAGAAAAGTCTGCAAAGGTAAGCTTACCGTGCTTTTTATCAAGCTTGCGAGTGACACAACACTTCAGAGAAAAAAATACATCAAGCGAGGTCTTTTGGCGGCTGGAGGAATGCTCGCTTTTGGAATCCCCTTATGATTTCGCACTACTGCAAGCTCTGTCCCCACATCTGATAGCGACTTCTATGCGACTGTGTGATTGACAGACCCTGTAATATATGCTACAGTAACTCGTAGGGTACTACTACTACTACATTCTTATGATTACCTTTCGATTTCACAATGTTTGTTATCGTGTATCAACTTGAAACTCAAGAGTTGAAACTGACTGAATAAATGTTGTACACTCCCCTGTCAAATTCTTGAAGTGAAGGCTAATGCCAAGTTTTTTAGCCCTGGATCTGGCAAAGATCTTGACCTTCCTTGAACTCCTTAAAAGCGATCACCGTGTAGGAAGATTCTACAGCGGTACACGGTATGAGACACTTGAAGGTTCCAGCAACGCCCGACGGACATACATATCCCTATTTCTATTTTGGTCTATACCACTGTCGTCTAATCATCACAAGTTTTTACTGGGAGTAGCATCATTGCAGGTGCTACTCTCTATGATGTACCTGAGTCGTAGTGAGCTTGATTTCGATCAAGGGGAAAAGCTGCGGCTGGCCAAACTGGTCAAGATTTCTGGTCGTAGAGATCTCTCTTGCACCCATGTAAGATGGGTCGTAATACGCATTCACCCCTTGAAGGCCAACCTTTCGCAGATGAAGAACAAGTCTGCAGGCAAGAATGGAGTGAAAGACTCCATCACAGGCTCGAGGATATCCTATAAGCGCCTGACGTACTCGGCAAGAATGAAGTTTGCCATCTAGGCAACGAGTCAGCCACACAGCTTGATTGGGGTTGGCATGATCTCCAAAGAGCCTACTCACCGTAACCCTAACGTTTGCAACAATATTTATCACAGTAACGGCTAAAATAAGGATTGAGCGACGCAGTTTGGGTTAGAAACGGTGACTAGTACGTACATGCAATGACTAGGAAGTATCCCAGGCCATCACAGAAGAAAGTTTCGACCAGAGCTGAGGCGGGCGCGTGACGAAACCTTTTAATACCCATCAAACCCATTAATAGAACAAGCACTGTTGAAGAACGAAAGCTGGATGAGCAGCACTGTGGACGAGTTGGTTAGGGCGGCTTACCTCCTGCATTGAGCAGAAGTAGGCCAAATATGCACCTAAGGAGCACCCCATGGTTTGACGGTGGAACGACTGTGCAACCAATGTGTGTTAGGTGGGCAGTGATGTTTGGCTATCTACGGCCGGGCCGCCAGACATATGATATCATAGGACAATTCTCAGGCTTCGGCCATTCAGTGTTCACAGCATTTCTGTCGAATGAAATGATGGCCCGGGGATGGAGATGAGAAGGGGAGGTTGTGCGGCAGCAGGATAGAATTAGGGGGATATGGACAGTATGGAGCACTCTACTTTTCCCCATGGCCTTTAAGCAACTCTATAATCTCCAGCCGCTTCCGGGCCAATGCCAAGGATAAGGCTGAACTCCGGTCGCTCCGCGTAGCATTAACATCAATCTTGTCGTGCTTTAGCAACAGCTCAACAATGTCCATGCGATCCATTTCAACTGCCTGCATAAGGGCGGTCCCCTCTTCGCACTGCGAGGAATTGACATCAACATCGTGTCGCTGCAGAAAGACTGCGACGACGCCTGTATGCCCCCATCTTGATGCCTGCGCAAGGGCTGTCCCGTACTCCCAATGCGAAGCATTGACCTCAATGCCGTCCGCCCCAAGCAAGAGCTGAACAGCAGCTAGGTGGCCGTTACAAGCTGCGAGGGTGAGAGCTGAATCACCTTTCCCTTGAACGCTGACGGGTTCCCTAGCATTGACGTTGATGCCCTGGACACGAAGTAGGGACTTGATCACCTCTGTGTGGCCCAGAGAAGCTGCCTCCATGAGTGCGGTCCAAGAGCCTGCGTTGACGTGGTCTACAGCGACAGCTCCAAGAAGCAGGTCAACAACGCGAACATGGCCGCCATGTGAAGCAGCGATCAAGGGTGACCAACCCTTGTGATCAGAGCACTGGATACTCACACCTTCGGCTTCGATGAGAAGTTTCACAGCCTCGATATGCCCGTTCATGGAAGCCAGTGCCAGTGCAGTGCGGCCGTGGGCTGACTTGGAGTTGACATTGAGGGTGGGAGGAGATGGCTGGCTGGCGCGAGAGGGTTCCGCACCCAGCCACGGTGCAAGCAACTGGTGAAAGTTGCATGCAGCAGCAAGCTGGATAGAGTTGAGGAAGTCGAATTCATCAAACGAAGGATGATTCCAGGGAAACCGTTGGCACTGCAGCACGAATTTTTCAACAAAGGCGGGGATTGACGCGGAATCTGCATGGGCTGCCCACTTGCGGTGGGCATATGCGAGAAAGCAACGGTCGACGAAGATTCGGCTGGAGTAGTTTTGGGTGATTCTGTGCTTGTAGTTTGCAAACCCGCAGTTTCGAAGACGAGCGATGCACGTGCAGGCCAACGTAGCCTGAACGTCAACCCCTGGCTTGGAAAGGTAGGCGACCAAGAAGTCATGGGCAGTGTAATCTGGATAGCGCTCGTAAGGTAGGGTTCATGCTTGGAAAATGCAACGGCACGCATGGACGAGACGGACGAGTTTTGTCTCGCGCTCATAAGTGATCAGTCCGCAACAAACGGACAGGAGGGTTTCGGCGTCGACCAGAAGGTCAGAGCTGTATTTGAATGTTGCAGTGTTGACTGCAAGTGCGTGTCGAAGTTCGGACATTCTGAGTGTTTTTCGAGCGTATATGACCCAGGTCACTGCACGAAGGGCTAGATCGCATCCCTGGCCTTCAGTGATACGCTTCATGGTAGCCTCGTACATGGCGTTGACGCCCACAGGAAGAGCTTCCAGCGCCGAGCGCAGGTCCATCAAGTGCATGCACCTCGAAAGCATGTCGAGCTGTAGTGAAGCCACTAGGAACCTGTGAGACATGTGAGTGAGTGACACATTTAGTCGTGCGGGAAGCGACTCACATCCCGGATGACCTCTCGAGAACAGTTTTTAGAACCTTTTCCTTCCAATCACCTTTCTCCAGTAATCCCCGCAGCTTCCTCAGTCGACTGATCTTCTCCTCGATCATTTGTTTGATGTCGGACTCGTGCACAATGATATCGATGAACGTCGCTTCTGGAACCCGTTCTTTGAGGAGTGGTAGTGGACGCGACATGATGAGTAAGTTTGCGGGTAGGTGAGAGAGACCGTCGAGAACATCGACTTGGGTATCATCAAAAGCCTCGTCCAGCCCATCCAGAGAACAGTACTTCTGGTCGAACAGATCCGAGTCGAAGATGGCTCGAATGGTCGCCAAAAGCTCCAGCTGGTTTGGCCGCGTGCCATGGAGGAGGTGATGGAAATACATCGGCTTCACAAACGGGAGGGTGGAGGGGTGGTCTTGGACGATCTGGCGAAGGAGGCCCCCGAGGACCTGCTCCCCCGTAAATAGGTCTGTGTAGCGAGCAAATGCGTATGCAACGCAGATGCGCTTGTTCGCTTTGGCCTTTTGCGTCAGGTGGTTGATGATGATCGAACTGCATCCTAGTAGTTAGAAATATTCTCGCGGAATAGGTAGGCAACGCACGATATTATTGTTTTTCCGGCGCCCGCTAAAAGCAGAGAGAAGTGTTAGAAAAGGGCGCGTGAGATCTGTGTAGTACATACGCATGCCTATCCCCCACAGAACTCCGAGTGCACCCTCCAACCACTTTCCAATAATCGGGTCGTCAAAGGCCCATTGCCCCGTGCCCGCCGCACGCTTTTCGAAATTGTCGGCCTGGATGGCATGATAGTTGATGTCGCTTATCCACGCAATAATCTTCCAGAACAGTTCTTCATCTATTATCCGCATCAGGAACTCTGACGTGCCAGCCAAGATGCCAGAGTCCCGATATGCGTACCTTTCTCGGGGCTGTGACGCTGGAGGACAGTGTTATAGACGTTGATGTAGTTTTGGGCGCTGATAAGCTGGGCGGACCCCTCGATGTGTACGCCTTGCGCACCGTTGAGGATTCCACCCTTTATCAAGGGTGGGACTGCTGGACATTACCGGTCAGCACGGATTGGCAATCAATGTCGAGTAGCTCACCTTTAGGATCGTGCTTGATTTCATTGAGGATCGCTTCGGGTGCAGCTTCCGGGGAGAGTCTTGATTCTGGTGTTCCTTAAGCGTCCGATTAGAAAGAGATTCAAGATCGCAATGTGTATTACCTTGGTCGACTTCGTTTGGATGGTCACTTTTGGCGATGGATGTGGTCTTTGCTGACGGGCCTTCCTGTGTCACTGACTCTGACCCAGGGCTACCGTAGTCTGAAGTTTGGTCGGCTAAGGTCGTTTCGGTGCTTCCTTCCTGGCGGTTCGGCGGATTTTTACTCAGCTAAAACACTTTGAGCCACGTTGAACGATATCACTGAGATAGCTTACTAGGTTCTGCATTGTCCTCCTCATCATGTACTGGTCTATATATTGCAAAAGGTTTGTGCAGATGGTGGGGATCGCAGCTGCGGACTGGGGGGGAAAGGGGAACGATGATGGTGCAATGTTAAGCCAATGTGATCTACAACGCGGTCATAAAATTATATTGGAAGCAAACACCGCATTGATGGCTTGGTGTGATTCATGATGGGCGCCAATCGCAGTATTCGGGCGGGTCCCCTGGGATAGACTTACACAGCACAGTCTCGGGGATCATGGCCATCAGAAAATGTGATAACTGGGATCGGTTAGGAAGTCTATTGGCGAGTTGGTCGACGAAGAAGTCTAGGTCAATGCATTATATAGGCTGTAGAAGGGCAGTGTCATCAGCGTCGAAGTGGCAGGGTATTGGGAGATGGAGTGTATCCAGCAGTGCGGAAAGTGCCAAGTAAACCGACACAGGACACACTGACCCCGAGTACTGGAAGACCGATGTTTGCGTAGATTGTACTTACTAGGAGTCCGATGTCATCGTATTGACTCGTCCGGCTCGTGACCAGCATCAGCGACACTCAGAGAAGCGGCGGTTGTCGGTCAGTTGCCAGAACATTTGACGTTTGGTGGTCCCTATCTGCGTTTTTATTTACATGGTTCGGCTTTGTCCATCCGCCCATATTTATTTGAATTTGCCCCCGCTGCACCCAAATCATTCATCGTCGTCGTCTAGAATGCACCAATTGAAAGTTTTTCAGTGCGGTCATGGTGCCCACTATCAATCCTTCAGTCACCTACCACTCAACCAACCAACCAACCAACCAACCAACCAACCACACTGTGGCCGCAAATCCTACCCACTGTTTGGGCCTTCTTTTTTTCGTATCCTAGGCATCACTTCATTCCTTCATTCCTTCCTCGCATCCGTCTTTTGCCTCTTCCTTTGATCCTTCCTTCCGCATACTAACCATCTATTGCACCAACTGTGCCTCGCCCCAAAACCGGCGTTGCGGCCAATCTGGAGTTAGAGCTTGTTACTCGGTTGGTGTTGGAGTAGTCCGCGGGGACACTCCAGGAACGGGCACTGCTGGCTGGGCTGGCTCGGTCGCGTCGAGCTGCCAGGCGATGGGCAGAAGCAATGGTGATCTATTGCGATCGCTGTCGAATGGGTAGCACAGCCACAAGCTCGATCTAATCTAATCTGACAGGGCTGTCGGCCCTGGTACAGTGTTGGTCAATTTCAGGACCATTCGATCTATTTGCCCGCTGTCTACACCACTCATCCTGATAAGTCGTCGTCTTCGCTTCGAGTCTGGCATCTGCGACCACGACCTTCGAGGTTCTTCGCTTCCATCGCTCGGAAAAGTCTTTCATGCCTTCATGGAAGAATGTGGCTACAATGCAGAACCGTTACCCCTCTTGGGATTCCTTCATAGGACACCATTTACTCAGTTTCTTGCGCTTGTAGTGGTCATGTACATAATCACAACAGTCTCAAACATGGTTTACGCGCGATATATCACTGTAAGTGCTTTGGTATGCAGTACACATGAAATATGATTAAATGTTGAAGGAGAATCGAATAGGGCAAGAAGTTCTTTATGACAAATCCGTGTTTGAAAATCGTGCATGGGAGGCCAAAGTGACACATTTCTTTCAATTCTGAAAACTCATGCCAAGGCCAGTGTTGGCATTGAGCCGTGGGACTCAGGAAAAGGAAACTTGCGACCCGACCCATTCATCATTACCGTACTGATAGCGAAAGTCATCGTGCGATTAGTATGCTCCTCCTTGTCTATCTGACAAACGAGGACATAAAGTCGGGCCTGCTCCGGATATCTCTCCCCAGTGGACAGCCAATGCTTCATCCGCGACCGCCATTGTGGGCGCTTAGATGGCGCATACGGGAGTATGATGAACGACAAGGGGCCGTGTTTCAAAGCCCAGGTACGTATTGGAGAAGGGAAACAAGCGGTTCTGCCAAGCTTCTGCGATCTCACTCGCATGTTGTGTCGTTATGATTGCATGCCCATCACGGTCTCGTCGGAGATCGGTCACACAAATTAAACCATGGAGATTATGAGAGCTATATCTCAGAGTCTACACGCAAGTTAGATTTGGTGCATGAGTGGTATGCCTGAAATATACTGGCATTGTAACCTTTAACCTTTCAGCAAGACAGACGCTTGTGTATCGCTATAATTAACAGATGTCGTGACAGTGCGAAGGCTGTGAACCCATCCGAAAATCCCGTTGGGCGCCTCAACACACCCCCTCAATGATTCACAGTCACTCTTTCTCCCCAAAACGAATCCCAGTGAGAGATGTAACGTATACACAGCATTACGGACGGTATCATCCCGCCTTGAATGTTGCGTGATGTCAGCGTTAATTGGACTTCTCGGATGTGTACGACCTCGGCGTTCTCGAGCAAGTGCGGCAGCGAGGCAGGGTCAATAATTATGTACTACTCCTGAATAAATACCGCGGTACTTTCAGAAAGCCACGACTCTCCATTCCTCCATCTACTCTCCGAGCCGATTGGCACAAGCTATTTGGGCTTTATTCTTCCACCTCACAGACAGCCTCGCTTAATCCAAACACTTTCGCATTCAAAATGGGCGTCGAATCCGAGCGTGTGGGCCACGTCCTCAACCTCTACTACCTGTCCATCACTGTTTGCGTCCTCACGGCCGCCCTCAGTCTCGCGCCCTTCCTCGGGCTCGTAACCTACTTCCTGTCCCCTGTTGGCGTCTTCTTCACCCTCCTACAAGCCGTAGTAATAGTCGTGCGTACAAAACAACAGCGCCGACGCTACCTCAAAGCCAACGCCGGCAAAACCGGCGGGGCGAGCGTTACCTACAAGCTCCTCCAGGCTCAACAACCCTCCTTCGAAGTAGGAGCGAACAACAAGGTGTTCATATACCCCACCCTGGCGCGACTCCCGGGCATCGTCACCAACATCATCCTCCTTGTGCTTTGGGTCGTGGTACTTATAATGGACATCGTGGTTCTGGCGGGTGCGTTGAAGGTTGATGCTCAGCATCCGCGGACGGTAGTGCTGGGAGTGGTCGGTGGGGAGGCTGTCACAGTTGCGTTCCAGATCTTCACTCTGTTTGCGATATTGATGGTTTGTGTGGCGGAGAGGAAGGCTTCTATAAAGCAGCTGGGCGATAAGCCGTACGATGCGCTTGCGGATAGTTAGGGACTGCAATTGGACTATAATTGTCGGTGTATCATACGTTGGACTCTATTTATATATGCCATGTAGGTGCTTCCTTCTTTATCAAGAGAGAGGCTTTCGTTGCGGAAAAGGTCCAGATGTAGACTAATGTTGAAGAGGGTCATCGTCATATATCTGGTAGTAGTCAACATGCTCACCTCATTCCAAATGTCTGTACTAATGCCAGCGTACGTTGCATTTCGCCTCAGTAAGCGAAGACATAACCATTCACTTCGTCGGGCTCGCGCTTAACACGGAACTCATTCAAATGCGTACATCCCCTCGAGGATGATTGATAAGCATATAAGCATATGCTGGAGGGCCTCTCGGCCTCTCCTCAGCCTGAGCCTCAGGCCGGTCTAATGGAGTTGCACTGCGTCGCACTGTCGCCAGACATGCAGGAAGACTCACCGGCTGCCGGCATACATAAGCCATCATTGAGACTGGAAGTATAGCTGGTGCGTGAAGCGCCCATCCTGGAATACAATATTTTAGGCACCTTGTACTTTGTGTATCCTGATTAGAGATAAACTAGGTCGCGGGGCTGAATTGATGGTCGAGACTGCGCATAGGTATAGGTTGGGGGTGGACCACATGGGTTGGCGTCGAGATCGGCCCAATCTTCCGGGATGTGTAAAAGATCCAGGGTTCCTTGACATCCAGGAAGGAAAACAACCAGCAGGAGAAGAGTAACCGCAGCACAGTTCACGGCGTGCAGCGGCAGAGTCACACTAACAAACCACGGACCAAGCTGAGCTGCACATAGATATAGACGGAAATTAGGACTTATAATCAGAGTTAGGAATGAACAGGCGGACGTTCGGCAAAAGCGTTGAGTCCATTTCTTTGGAGCGAGGTTACGGCGACGTGCGTTCCCATCGTGATCACAGAGTTCGATGTGTCGCAGAAAAGCCGGCAGGGAAGGCCACATGTCTAGTTTTTGTATCTCCAGAAGGGCTCTTCTTCCGGTTGCTGTTGAGATAGGAATTGGAGATATACGAAGGATTGCAAAGGTATGCAGCCAGTAAATCGTTGGATTGTAGCGTTTACCGAGATTCGTGGTGACGTCAGAATGGATGGCCGAGTTTATGAGCGCTCAAGAGTCGGAGTTTTGTGGTGTGCATAATGAATTCGAAAGGAAGGTTGAATAGTGATAGTCTGGTGGAAGTGTGAATGTAGGAAGAGCGCTGACGGCTGACGGAGTAACTTGAAGTTGAAGTGAACGAGGCTTGCAGGATAATTTGTTCCATGAAGCCGCAGACCGGCAGTGACAAACAATAACAATCAAAGACCAAATCCGAATTCCCGTTTGACTCGGACTCTTGAACCGTGAAGACCGTCGGTGTTGTGTACTGAGTGTGTACTTTGGCTTGTCCTCGTCCCAAGTTTCAGATTACCGACTTCCCCTCTATACATGCTGTGATAACAATCTCTGCTGTAAAAGAGGACAGTATCTTGAAAGGGTCTGCTCCAATTGCATCGTTTATACCAAGGGGTTTGACCGCATGCCTAACCACAGTTACCTCACCCACGCGTTTAGGCGTGTCACGTTTCTGTGGAGAACCCGACCCTTTCAACTGCTTTCTATGTCCCTCTGGACACAGCAAAGAACAAACAAGTGACTCTCCGAGCGAAGTGGGTATAAAAGCTACCTTAACAAAGCAGGATTCAGCCAGTTCCAACTTCCCAACCTCTCAATCAATCTCTCTTCCAACTCGAGCACTTCAACATGAACAAGTACTTCGTCACTCTCCTCGCTATCTTTGCAGTCGGTGCCATGGCCGCCCCTCAGAGTACTACTGAGCCCCTCCGCTGTAAGATGTCCTTCGCGACATGATGCTCACCGGCAGTACTGACGTTAAAAACACAGGCGACCTCGAACCTAATGTGAGTATTAAGAGCACTTAGCTCGATGTCATCTAGGCCTTTTCTAACTACCGAGAATTGCCGCGTCCTCTCAGGGCCGTCGCTGTAAGTGGTTTCTCTCTCTACTGTCAAACTATAATGTTTATAAACTACAATAGGCCCTCCTGGATTCACCTGCTGCGGACCAGTCATCGACGGTGTTGGAGGAACGTGAGTGAACAAGCGACTTGACGCTTTATCCTGGCTATGTCCTCGATTTCTAACGCTTTCACAGTTGCCAACAGTTGGGCAATGACTTTTTCTGCCCAACCTAAATCTTGGGACCCATTTACGATTCGCTACCACAAACTTCATGCAACCAGTGTGTTGAGCGCCTGAGTAGTAATATCATGTAATGTCGACATATGGACTCAGACGTAATGATTCAGACGGTTATTTAACGCATGCACTGCACTATGAGTTTGAGTTTTTTAAATATTTCATTGGAGAAGTGTTATCGGGGGACAAACTACCAATCATCCATGAGCTGGAGCTGATACTGAACAAGGACTTTCCAGCTTTATTCTCCCTATTTTCTTGGACAGTAGCGCCTCAGGGTCTGGTTTCACCGCCATGCATATTCCTTGACAAAACACAAGGTGCCAAAGGAGCCTTCCAACGAGTCAACGCTGTTGTACAGGTAACACAACTGAGCACTGTAATTTCCGGTGGTTTTGTGCGTCATGGCCACGCATCAGGGTCGTTTTATACACTCAGGGTTGTCGCTGTAAGCATAGCATAGTTCCCTTATGCTCCAGACGCCCCTAGACTCGCTTGCTGCGATCCGGTCAGGGGCGTTGGTGTCGGAGGAATGTACTGTCGCCGACCTAAAGTTTATAAAGTGCCTAGACTTTATAAACGTTGTCCTGGCATCCCCTCGTAGAGCTGAGCTTAGAAAACTGTGCAGTCTCAAAGTATTCGGCGGGATGACCTCAACACGCCTTTTTTTCGAACTTTGAATTGAAACTGAGGGCAGGACACCTTCAACAAAAACTTATAAACTCTGCGTATTCACCGACTTGCGGCCACCGGCACGGCCATTCCAAGGGCAGCTCTTTAGCTATTGGTTTAAAACTTGACCCATACATACTTTAGTCAATTCGCAATGTACCCTGAGCAGCCGGTGGGGATAGAACGACAGGAAGGTCTGCAAAAAGACGGGACAAGAATTTTTTATAAAGTCTAGGTCGGTGATAGTACATGGCATGTACATTGTGAATACTTATCTCCGTGCTTACTGACATCCCCGTCCACGTAGTTGCCGGGTCGGATCTGAACAATGGAAGCTTCTGCCCCACCTGAGCTGAGTCCTGGAACCCGAATGGCCGTCAGACCATACCATCAGGCCGTATATGCGTATATAAGCGCAGTATAAACGTACGTGATTGTACTACAGACTACAGTAGTGTTGCCGCGCAGTGAACCGAAGTGAACTGAAGTCGCGCCCATCAAACTTCATCAGCACTTCGTTTGAACCCGCCCATCAAACTAACAAGTTTCAATCAAAATCTCTGCAGATGCCGGGAAGAGAGCCGACTCCCGGCGAAATTGGAATTCAAGTCATACTGAACTTAGAAGTTGAAACATGGAAATATCAAGCGTGTACAGAGAAAAGATGATAGGTAGCGCTAGTAGCACACGAAGCGGAGAATGCATGCAAGCAACCGTTGACGGAGACTCGCTCATAGACACGCTATTTTTTGCAAAATTCTGTTTATTTGAGTTGTAGAGGGCGTGGCGCGTTTGCCGCCAACCTCATACCTCGCCAACAGCTCTGATGAGATACTTTACGCACTTTGTGACGATTATGAGCGGGGGTCACCAAGTTGCGTTGGACGCATTGACGCGGCCTGCGTCAGGGCATAAGATTAGACGTATGGGGAAAAAATACATTCCGGGCATACGACATCAACTTCATCACGACTTCGATTCCCAAAACACAACCTCACAACGAAGTGAACCGAAGTGACTTCGAACCACTTCGGCTTCGTTTGCAACACTAGACTACAGTTCACAGATTACAGTTTAAATATTACTTCGAGTTCGAGGTTTTGATCCATGAGGTCAGAAGCTGGACGTGCGACGCTTGATATGCAAAATCAATCTTGATTCTGGACTGTCATTGTCAAAGTCTATAAGCTAAATATACCGTCAGCTAATAAGCTACAAGGGGCCTGAGCTGTGTCGACCCACCGGCTCCGGGGGTATCTACGCTCCCACTGAGGTAATAAAATGCTAGCGAAACACGGCGACCTCTCATCTCCTTCTGGTACACCCTTGAATCGCTCAAGAAGCTGAGATTTTTACGTATTTTACCCTGTCCCCGGGTCGCCATGATATCATATTAATACTACCACGCGCGAGCTCCGGCGCCGATTAGCGTGAAGGACTGCGCAGTGCCACGGCGATGGTGCAGGTGAATTTGATTTTTGGAGTATGGAGGTTAGTTGTTTCGTTGCCGTATTGTCCGTTTACCGAGGATCTTGGTTGGATACTTTATTTCAGGTGGGTAACCATAGATTCTGGAACCATTCTTGTACATGTGATAAGTAGCGTTGGTCAGACCTTGTTTCCAAACTTATGCACGACATCCTCGCATCATATGCTCCATAAGCCATTCGATATACATAGAATTCCCAATTTACAAAACAGAAGTGAAACTAGTAGTTATTCATATTCACGGGGACATTGCGGATGGACTGAAGTTTGAGGTGGGCTTGGGTTGACCTTGATCTAGCAGACGGCGCCAGGAGGGAGTTGGACGCAGCTGTGAACATACATTTAATAGCAGTAAACGGTTCTAGTAGGAAGTGTACTTACACTGGGACAGGAGCGGACCTGCAGCAGGATAGGGTACCTCCACCTGCAAGTAAACGTTGTTAGTAAAGATAGCTCGATTACAATACCGCGTGCCGCGTCTCTGGGCAAGCAAGGCTCATAAGGGAATCATTTACAGTCCTGCACGATGAAAGATCCGGTCAGTATCGACGAGGTATGGAAGCTATGAGGTTGAGGTACGTACTGCGTTGGTTCCGCCTGTTATTATTTCAGATGCGCAAGGAGGGAGGGGAAGGTCAGCATTGGGGTAGAGTGCGAGTAGACAGGCTACTGACATTCTTTGCCGATTTGACGGCCGGCGAGAGGGTTGGCGCTCGCTTGGACGGCGACGAGGAGCAAGCCGACGGTGAACTTGGTGAGAGCGGAGACGGAGAACATTTCAGAGTTGAGAGCTGGAGTGTTGTTACTGAGGATTCAAGATGAATTGGAACTCAGAGTGACTGGAAATGCTGGCTTTTATACTGCACTCCAGCTCTTGACCTATCCCCGGTGTTGTGTTTACCGCCGGACACCATACTTAAGTTTTCATGACCAGCGTGTGATGCAAAAATCGAAATCAAGATCAAAGATTCAAAAATAGGGTCAAAAGTAGTTTTGTAAATGCTTCCGGATTTCTTTGGGTGCGGTACTGCGTTCCGAGCGAGATATGAAACTGCCCGAGTCGGGTTGCGCGGGGAATGGATGGGGGAGAGCGCGCGCGGCCCTCTGTGGGGTTGCAGCCAAGAGGTGGCAGATCCTTCGATCGCGGAACATGTTCCCACGGAGTGTCCCCC
>ML210453.1:0-25632 GCA_004369085.1 Coprinopsis marcescibilis | reverse complement strand
GCATCACGGAATGGAAAGGTGGTGGTTGAAGTGAAGGCTCTCAACAGCATACAACTTGAAGGCGGTCACCTGTGTTTGTACGTTATCGTGGGACTGGTGATCTCCGAGTTCAATGATCGCCGCTTTTGCACTGTGCACCTTGGATTGGGGGAAATCCAACAATGATTTATGACGAATCTTGTAATCGGACATTCCATCTTCGAAAGGAGGAATAAACATAAGGGAATGAAGGTTGTCGAAAATGCGGGCCCATCGATCGGGGGTGCAATCCAAAAGTGTGTTGTAGCAAATCGCATGGCGAAGGTCGACCGCGGTGATAGCACGGATTGCATACACCGATTGAACTGGGTCTGGGCATTTGTCGAGGATAGTCTTGTACAAAGCATAAAGCGGGGAAAGCGGATGCTCTCCTTCTTTGGTCGGTCGAACGTCAAGAACTTGTTGCAGGTGCACCCTGGGTTGACGAGATGCGTCGTTAACGTATTCGACAAATGTGCTTGCATACACGAATTGGCCCGAAGCATTAGTCCTGGTCAAAGTTGAGCTGCAACTATTGCAGTTGCAGTTGCAAGCGGCTGTGCTCCTTCCTATTCGGGAAGCCGGGCAGCCGATTCGAACCCCGCCGTGACGGGGTGTGTTTCCGCGTCGCTTCTTCTTTACAAAAATACCCTGCCCCGTCGCTATTTGCTGTACATTCGTTTGAAAATCACTTTCCTTTATTAAAGAATAAATATATCACACCCCTCGCAATCTCAGGACCCTTCCACACGCATTCCAGACATTAAATTGGCTGACAACGATCACAAACTCGTATGGGAGCTTATTACTGAGGCTGAGAAGCCCGAATGTGGTTCGGAAAAGCCGAAAAAAACCAATGTAAATCACTTTTATATTCTCCAAAAATATAATATTAACCTGCCTCACCCTAGAATACGTCCGGAGACAGCGAGAGCAAGGTTGCTTCGGGCGGAGTCAGAATTTGTAATGTACCTTCCTAAACGAGCATGAGCACAGCCGCTTGCAACTGCAACTGCAATAGTTGCAGCTCAACTTTGACCAGGACTATTGCTGACCAACTTCAAGATATCCACCTCCGAGGTCCACTCGTCCCGGATACGACTCCTTTCGCAGATGGTTGCGAAGGATGCACGGAGAAAAATCTCCATGTCTGGCTCGATTTCGTAGTCTTCGTTCAGGTCAATTTTATAGGTTGCCAATTCTCTGAGATTTCCCGAAAAGAAGTCGCGCATCTTTGGCTCGGGTCGGCTAGCGATAATGATTCGGAAGAGAAAATTCTTGGTCTCGAGACTACTGTGGGCCGCATGAAGGGAGCTGGACAGGCCAGCGAGTGAGAAGAGATGAAAGAGCTTCGTCCTGCTGCCTTGTGATGAATCAAGAGGGGCGACGGAAGCCCTGAGTTGACAGGCAGAGGAGGTTGGTGAAATTGCAACCGAGATGGAGAGGAACGATAAGGCGATGGAGGGATTCTGGAAGCGGCATGAACGGAGTCTCAAGCATCGCTGAGATGGCCCACCTGCCCAAGGTCGAGCGAGAGGCTACGACGAAGGGGAAGCGAACTACACCAAAGAACACGCTGAAAGGGGAGGATGGGTGGGAGAGAAAAGAGAGGCGAAGCGAGATGAGGAGCAAGTAGCGGGGACTACTGCGAGAGGATGAAAGAGAAGAGCAGAGGAAGAGCGAGGCGAAAGAGGTCAGGTCAATGTATTGGTGTATGTAGGCGACGATCTGAATAACATGATGGGAGGTGATACGGAAGAAGAAAAAGGGGCGGGGCCGAGAGCCGGGCGTCCGCTTGGACAAAGCCCTTGCTCTACGCTTTGCCACGCGGGCTCGCCTAGCTGGAGCCACCAACTTCGGAAATGGATTGAGCGACGGCGGACTTCCCTGATCCGGCGACTCCCATGAGCATGTTTGTCTTTCATGGGTGGCCACAGCCAGCTCATGATGTCTCCCTGAAGGTTCTCCCTGGTGCCTTCCATGCAGCGGGGTGCGCCGCTCCGCTCCATAGCGTCGTGAAGAGCCCCAGGCGCAACATGCTTGTAAAGCTCAGCAATTCCTATTGCCAAGGTATTGCGATTAGCCAATGTCAATTAAGATTATGAAAAAACAAAGTCCCATATCATCGATGCCGATTGCATGATTCACTATCTGAGCGTTCAGTAACGAATGCTGAAGCGTGATGTTGGTACTTAGGCACATTTAGCCAAATCCTTCTCCCACGAAAAGCGAAGTATACTTCGAGGTGATGGATGGTTGATGAATGGTTAGACAGTTAGACCATTCGGCTACTTTCTGTTTGCCGGAGCATCTGAGCCTGTGCAAGTTGACAGTGCAACCCCCCGAGAAACATAAATCGTGACCTGTGGTGGCAGACTTGCCACAGAAAATCACAGAGAGTAACTTGTGCGTGTTTTGACGCGCATACCTCTTCGCATCTTCCTGTTCTTTTATGTTCTGGTTCCGAGAACGTCTTCTAAGGTCTTAAGCCTCAGGCCTAAGGCCTCAGTCCTCAGGTGCCAGATGGCGAAGAGAACTTGTACATGATTCCGAATCTCCGAGTCGAACGGAAACGTCTGAATCAGTGACGCACCAAGGTCGCGATCGCCATTGAGGAAAAAGAGAGGAACCAGGCTCGGGCGTAACTCGAAAAACATGGTACTCAATGGTAGGAACACCCAAACCGGTATTTACCCAGAAATCAGACTCCTCAGCCTCGAGAAGTTGGGGGTGCCCAAACCCGTCACCTATTATAACGAGTCTCAAAACCAGCCAAGTCTATAGACAAAGTTTATTGACTTACAGGGTCCCACCCTTCCTTCGCTGTAAACCCTGGCAAAAAATTAGAGTCAACCCTCTCGCGTTGAACGACGATGTTTGACGCAACACACCATCTGTTTGGCACCCTGGATTTGAACCGGACACGATGTCATTTAAACCTGGTACAGCAGTTGAATACAGTAGTGGGTTTATGAACCCTAGTGTCGACTTGTTCTGCGACAGCCGTACATCGTTTAGAAGAGAGAAAATTGCGGCCACGGTCTACAAAGCAAAGGTCATTGTCTTGAAATTCCCCATACATTCACATCCCCTTCCAGTACTCACCGGTGAACTGGCACTAGTCCCTCCGACTGACACAATATGACCACCGACCACCACTTGATACCCAGTTCCTTGGGCCGCAATGTCTGGGTAAGCTCGTCCATTCGGGCTTTCAAGGGTGGGTCCCGAACGTTAGCACAGGTATTTTGAGAAGCCGGTTGTTCTTTCTCATCAAGAAGAAGAACAAGTAATGTCAAAAGGAGTTTCACTCACTTGAATTGTCCGGCATACGTATCCCCAAGTGCCACCAAATACTGTGAAACAGGTCCACTTTGGTACGCCGGTCGAGTGAAGTATCTGGAGAAACCTCCGCCAGAGAAATTAACTCCGATTTCAGGATTGACGTGGGTAGTTCCGCCAACCGCGGTGACGAAAGGGCATCTGGATATGAGGGTGTTTTTAGTCACTGAAGACAACGTAGCATAAATGGAGGATGGGTTGCGAGGACTTCGGGTGTTTTGGAGCTGAATGAGATCGCACAGCGACACTTACGATGCTGGAAATCCCGGTTGAAATTCAACCCGATTGGACCCGTCGTTTTTGAAACAATCGCCGCCTCCAACTCTGTATGATAGGTACGTCAGAGGAAACGCCAGTTTTGCCACACCATACGTACCCAAAGTCGCCACTGGAGAAAAATACAGTTGTTCCCCTAGCTCCAAGCTGAACAAAGAGATTGCATATCCGAGTTGCATAGTCTACAGGAACCTGGATGCAGCACACGCAATTAGTATACAAGAAAGCGGCATTAGTCAAGTGGTCCAGCACACACCGTTTGTTCGTCATCACCGTATGACGTGGTGATAACCTGAGGGATAGTTGGTTGGGCGAGAATGTAGGTGAGCCAATCCAGATACGGCTCGTTCGTGTTCATTGGCGTTTGCGAGTCTGCAATATAGGGAGGAGACCCACCCGTACTACAAGCCGGGTAAGTAGCAAAGCACCAAGGTCGCCCCATTCCACCTACCTGTAATACACATTGGGGGTTGGATATGAAATTCCAACGCCGTACTGCACGTCTAGGTTTGCCTATGAAATGGGTCTCAGCTGTATTTCTGTGGATCGAAGGGTTATCGCTACCTCAATCCCAGGTTCGGTTTGGTTGTTTCTACCGCCATTGATTTGAACAGTGGGAACCGTAAATCCAATAGCCTCAGGTCTAAACTTGGATTCAAAAGTCTAAAAAGGCCGTTAATCAAGAGTAAGTATAGTTCATCATATGCATTTATCTACCTGTAAATCCGCATCATTTGAGAATTGGTCGAGATAGCCAGCAATTCCTAACCTGTTGCGGTCCATAGCCTGAGGTTCATAATTAGTAGTGTTGTACAGGTCCCTGAGGCATGCTGGTGTGTTAATCAAGTCGCAGCTGGAGGATCGCACTGTGTCTGAAATCGGTTGGACGATGGGCTCTAAAGCATCCAGCGGCTGGACCTCAGGTTGAAGGAAGCTCGTCGATCGCATACTCCTAGTGGTTCCGAAATAAGTGGTGGGGGAAACAACGTCGATGTGGGGTTGGAGAGCACGAGGCAGAGAGTATGACATGGTCCTGAGAATCGTATCTCCAGAGGATTTGTGTCGATAAAACTCGTACTTGGCGTTTAGCATTCTTTCCGCTTCAGCCACAGAAACGCGAAGGTCGATATGATCCTGACCACCAGTAGGATAATGAAATCGAGATGAATTGATTCCATGGGATATAATCCAATCTTCAACGGCATCTAACGTGTCAGGGTGCGGTTTCACAAGGTCTTCGGTTTCTTCCTTGGTTAGATGTTGGCCGTATCTGGATGGGGCCTGTTAATCGTAACGTTCTGGGGGATTATAAAGCCATGATTGCAAACCTTGGGTGAGTGGGATCGCTAATTTGCAGCAGGTCAGATATAAGGACATCCAAACGGTGTTGCTTGAGCCCAACATGCAAGTCGAATGTATGGTTCGGCGACGGGGACGAGAGACGTCGCCAACCACGAGGTAACTCCAACCATGAATGCCTTACGGACATGTCTTCCTCCCACTGACGGTTAAATGGGGTGGCTGAGATGACAGGAAAGACGCATATGAGAACAGCAGACAGCCACATTTCCTTTCAATCGTGCCGCTACTGGCACGGGGATGGTGGTAGGTCCGAAGCGTCAAACTACGATGTTCGTGTTCAGAATCGGAGGGAGAACAGGACTGGGACTCGGGTTGTATGCGATTGGTAGACAATCAGGTGGAGGATACGAAGAAAGAAACCATGTACCATGAATCCGTTAGCCAACAGTGAATTTATCTCTGGTCGGTCTCCATCGAAATGCCTGACCTATCACTCATCCGTTGCCTGGATGGTTTTCCTCCTCGTATTCGATTCATGTCGCTGACAGGTTGCTAGCGGAAAGCTGAGTACAGTTCATCTTTGTGTAACTTGAAGATCTTGGAAGAGCCTATAGTGAACATGACAGTCCTGAGTGCACAAGAATTGTTCGAGGTCCCTGAAAGCACACACGAACAAACAGTATCCGGCAATTGTGTCAGCAGAAGTTGTGTGTTAAGGGACAGTCCACTTAGCAGGCACAGCGCCACCGCAACTCTCACATTCTCTCCACATCGTTCTATTTCCTATCGCTGGTTACTAGGGTGTATCTCAGTTCTTAGCTGAACTGGTTCTGCCTTCGCCAACCATGCAGGAACTCGAAGAACAAGGTGTGCATATTCCGCTGCGCCTCGTGGGCGCTATCATCTGCTATAGCTTACCGATTGTCTAGACACTTGTCGCATTTGCAGTGCGCCAGCAGAACCCGACCAGCCTCTTTTTCATCCTTGCAAATGCTCCGGTACAATTCGCTACATACATCAAGACTGGTGCGTACTACCTCAGAGCAGTAATCAATGCAATATCTTGACCCAATTCACTTCAGTCTCACTACATGGCTAGCGCACAGTAAAAAGAAGACATGCGATGTGTGCAAGCACTCATACTCATTTACCAAAGGTCCGTGGATAATTCTGTCTCAATTATCAACTGAGTGCTGAATTGGACTGCAGTCTACGCGCCAGACATGCCCTCCCGCATCCCTCCATTCCTTTTAATCCGCCGACTTATCCAGCAATTGTTCTTTGGCATTTTTTTCGTCCTTCGAGCAATAATTGTCGCTATCATCTGGTTGGCTGTTCTTCCTTGGGTTACTATCTGGACATGGCGGATGTATTTTGCGATGGGGGAATCCACGTACGTCTGCCTGAAGAAATTTCTTCTGTGGATCCATCTGACCGATTCTCAGAGCTTGGTGGATCAGTGACCGACCGCGACCGGTGAGCAACGATACGTACGGCGTCTTTGCCAGAGTCAAGTACGACCCAATACCTATGAAGACCGACACGCTCTTCGATCGAGTTACGACACATCCACTTTGGGTCATGGTCTCTGCCGACATCTTCACTGGTCAGATAATCGCAGCCCTCATAGTCCTCACTTTCGTTGCGATCTTTCTTTTACGTGAATGGATATCCCAAAACGCAAGACCGGGGTTATTTGAGGAAGATGAGATCCCTGTCGACGAAGCGGTTAACGCGCCACCTCCCATGCCAGACCCCCTCCCGCCAAGGATTCCCCACCAGGAAATTGAAGGCTTTCCAGAGGCCGACCTAGCAGAGAGACAACAACATGCCATTCGAGTTATGGACGAGTTTCGTTTACAAGACGCACCCTCCAGTCAAGCCACAACGCCAGTCAGTGTTACGAATTCCAGTCACTCTGGAAACGACCGTGATGAAGGAAGAAACGTACGACGCCGGAGTGGCTTATTTCCCTCGGTCGAGGAGAACCAATTTGCGGAGCGAATGTTTCGACCAGAGCAGAAACGACGATTGAAAATAGCAAGACATCTCGCTGCTAAACGCAGGATTGCCGCCAATAAGCAAGAGGCTACCCGTCGGGACACATCAACTCGGCAAGACACGCTTGCCATCCCACAAGAACCGAACTTTGCTTTCACTTTCAAATTGGATTCCCCGTCAGCTGGAAGCTCCTTTGGAGGACCTAGTACTAATTGGCCCACTGAGGCTTCACCCAGCGAGTTTTCGACTCCGAGCTCAGGTTTCTTTCCTCAAGTTAGCCTTGAGCGGCCCAAAGAGGACATTCCATTCTCGCTTCGGGGATGGAAGTCAACGATTGAAGCGCCTAATGACGAGGAGAGCCTACCCCCTGCCTCCCCTCAACGCCCTCCACTACCTTCTTCGGTATCCCCAATGCCTATTCCACCCAACTTTCTTTCCCAGACAGAACATACGCCGTCTATGCCGTCGCCGAGCTTAGCAACATACAGGGCGCCTGAAGAATTTGTTCCGGAAGCCGGACCGTCATACCCATCTGAAGACTACTTTGAAAGGGTTCCTTCTGATACTGAATCCTCAGAAGGCCTCGAGTACCTCCCTCGCCCTCCGCACACTCCCGCGGAATTCCCCCCATCCATGGGTTTTGCCCCACTCCCTCAAACTGATTCATATGGACAAAACCTTGTCCTGTTGACTGACAGCGAAGACTCAGAAACGGAGGACGAGGATGACCTCGAGCCTTTCGAGGGACCTCAGTATGAACAACGCAGAGGGCCCTTGTTTTATCGCCACGAAGATGAAGAGGATCACGAAGACGAAGACGAAGACGATGAAGACGAAGACGAGGATGAAGACGACGAAGACGAGAGAGACCTATTCTTTAGAGAACCGGAAGAAATACTCCCACAACCTCCTGTTGTTCCCCCGATCGATGGTGCTGTGCCTGCGCCTGCGCCTGGTGCGGACGGTGAAGGTGCAGCTATCGCCAATCCCCCAGAAGGGCCGATGGGTTTCGAGAACCCTGAAGAGATAGAAGGAAACATGGAGGATGACATGGATGGTGCCATGGAAGGTGAGCATGCAGCGCGTTTAACTTGGCTGCTTCATTAATAATATCTGTGTAGCTATTGGCATGCGAGGTCCACTATTTGGCGTCCTCCAGAATGTGTGTTGTCTCGTTTCTTCCCTCATTCACTGGTTTCTGAAATATGATTCCAGGCTGCTCTGATGGTGTTCGTCCTGGACACCGCCATCGGACTGTGTATATGGATACCTTTCACCGTCGGGAAGACGGTTGCCTTGCTGTCGGTATGTGTATGGCCAATGCATGTCTATGTCTATTCTAACGCCTGACCTTGAAATCATAGCTGGATTATCAACGAACCCTCCACATACTCCATCTCCCGATTAAGGCCATTAGATTGGTGACCGATCCCATCGTCGACTCTGTGGTTTATTTCATAACCAGGTTCATGCTTCCACCATGTCTTAACTTGCTGAGAGGAATCTCGCATGTGACCAGCGTCGTTGTAACTCTGGTTGTTTCCAAATTGCTCAGCAAACAGGCTGCGCAAAACGTTTCGGAAATTTCGACCAATTGGGTGTGTTTTGTTTAGGCTCCTTCAAAGGATATGCATTTACTTTATGATGGCAGTATGACCATTCCGTGGAGTTTTTGGACAGTGGCTTGGCCAAATTCCATATGCTCTCCCTTCCCAGTCAGATGTCCAGCAACGTTACCGTCCCCCCTCCAGAACACTTGTTCCCCCCGTTCGCCCAACCAATTGAGCCCTATTTCGAGCTACTGGGACGAAGTGTTCGAATCTCTGCCACACAATTCCAAGATACTTGGGTCCGACTTGCCTTGGGTTCCGGCCCCAGCGAGCGTGTGTTTGCTATCCTCATTGGCTATATCGTTTTTGGGTTCATCCTGGCCTTGTACATGAACGTTTTCACCGTCGGAAACGCTCGTACTGCTGGCCGTGCGATCAGAAGTGCTGTTAAGCAGCAGCTTATTGTCATGAAGGTGAGCAAGAACAGTCGTCCATGGTTTAACGAACGAAATATTGATTCTGATGTTAGGTCGCTGGATTTATATTCATCGAGCTGATCTTGTTCCCGTTCGCATGTGGTGTCGTACTTGACGCCTCCACGGTTTGGTTGTTCCCTGAAGCAAGCCTACAGTCGCGTGCAGCATTCTTTGGACAAGCCCCGTTGACTGCTATGTTCTACCATTGGATCGCAGGGACTGTGTTCATGTAAGCATTATATTTCACACCTGCGGATACGTATTCACGTAGCTGTTCTACCAGGTACTCCTTCGCAGTCCTTCTGTCGGGATGTCGCAGCGTCATGCGCCCCGGCGCGATGTGGTTTATCAAGGATCCTCAAGATCACAATTCGCATCCAATTCGCGACATCATGGAACGTCCGACGCTTGTCCAGCTTCGCAAGATTACCGTTAGTGCATTTATGTACGCGCTTGTCGTTGTGTGCGTTGTCGGAAGTGTTGCCGGTCTCTTGCTCCTAGGCAATAAATCCATCATGCCGTTCCGATGGAAAAACCGGTACGTTCAGCCATCATCGATGCAACCTCTTTTATTGACTATTTCAAACAGAGAACCATTGTCGAACGTTCCTATCGATCTGTTGTTCTTGCATCTCCTGCTACCGCACACGATGCAATACTTCCGACCTCGACGCGGTTTGAAGGCTCTGGCGACCAAACTATGGAGGGTCTTGGCTGAAAACCTTAGGTTGACGTCATACTTCTTCGGAGGTCGGTATCCCGCAGAGGAATTTAGAACGGACAAATGGTTCCACTGGCCTTGGTCCGACCCCGACACAGAGGAGCAATGGCATTTAGATGGAACGTTGCGAAGAGTACCGGCCACCGATAACATTGCGCTGCCTCGCACCGTCAGAGCGACTGCACAGGTGAACGCTGACGGAACCCCATTTGACGACGAGGCCGCTCAACTGATGGCTTTGCAAAACTCTGAAGCTGAGAAGGCAAGGCACGACGTAGACAAAGACTATGTGGTGGTATTCATACCGCCCATGTTCAGATACAGAGTCTTCACCTTTATATTCCTTCTTTGGATTGCTGGTGCCCTGTTCCTTGGGGTTTCTGTCGCCCTTCCAGTCCAATTGGGCAGAAGCTTCTTCTCGCTGTTCACCACCCGCGAAGTTCACGACGGATACTCCTTCATTGTTGGCTTCTACTCCCTGTGGACCTGTTATCTCTGTGGGCGAGCCATCGATCGCCTGGACAAACAACACCGCCGTCGAGTCCAAAACGCGGCTTCGGAATCAGACAGACCTCGAGATGTACGCATCTTGGCTATCAAGCGGACACTCTTTTGGATGTGCAAAGTGGCGTATATGGGCTTTTTCCTTGGAGTAGTTATCCCGATTCTGGTCGCCTTCGTCATCGATCTTTACGTCGTTCTTCCCATTCGTTCCACTTTGAATCCCAGTGTCACTCCTAGAGTTCGCGTTGTCGATTCTTGGGCAATTGGCCTTCTCTATGCCAAGATCGCTATGCACCTAGTGCAGATTCAACCAACGAACCAAGTAGCCCAGGGTATCAAACGGGTGAGTAAATTTCATCATTTCTCGAATTTGACCTGAACCAATTGTTTCAGGTGGTGGACAACGGATGGATTGCCCTCGATGCTGTTGCAGCGACAAAGGAAGTGATTGCGCCTCTCGTTGGAGGTCTATTAGGCATGATATTACTCCCTGCAACCTTGTTGCACATTGCTCGCATTTTCTTGCCGACGATGGTTGGGGATTCTAATTCTATTTGTGCGTCTACCTCTCTAGTATCTGTGACGAGGTTGTACTGACGGTGCTGGCGTCTCCAGTCATGCATACTTACCCTGCCATATTTTTGTTCGTCGGCCTCATTCGATCGACTGTCGTTCTGTATGACGTGCTGTCGACGTGGTCTCAGACTATTCGAGATAAGGAGTTCCTTGTGGAACTGAGATTGAAGAATCATGATCCAAAGGTTGAGGGGGAGAATAGGACTCAGGTAGTTGAGGGGGAAATTCAATTTAACGGACTGTAGTGTTAACGCTATTAATACCTTAGGATATCTTGTAGACTACTATTTTATTGGCATTACAGACTTTGGTGAATACATCCTCAGCTCACGGACAATACCGGCCGGCTTCCGGCAAACTGGACCCGGTAAATCTTGCGGAAGCGCTGCCAGTGAAGGGCCTGCCTGCCTTCAGGCTTTTCGAACCGAACCACATAACGCAATGTCAACCACATTCTATTAGGAAGCTACAATGGCTGCTCATTTGGTCAACCTTCCTCTGCCTCTTTTGCTGCTAGTCCACCTGCATATTCTCGACTATCCTAGCGCGAACGATCCGGAATATGGGCAAGATCTATTCAATCCTCGCATACGAGGATTGAAGGATAGGACTCGATCCATGGAAGATGTTGTTTACTTTCTCATAAGCTGCTTGGAACGGGGCAAAGGAGCTGCTAAAATGGTGCGTTTCTATGCTTCATCTGTGGTGTAATAAACATGAACCAACATCACCAAGTAGATTCTGCCCATGTATCCTTGTTCCCAACCTTCAGACACCCTCGCCTTTCGCACAACGGTATTGAAATACGTGGAAGCATTAAGACACGGATGCTTATATGGAAGTGGCACGAAAGAGAGCGTCAGAAGATACAATGGCAAAGGATTGGTAGCGTGGTGGTGGCGAGACGTTGTTGTCAGAAAGTCTCTGTTTGAGGGATGCTCTGGTGAAAAGTCCAACGATTCAACTAATCCATTTGGCGCATCTGACAGAATAGGCTAACTTAGATTCGAGAGGCTCCTGTTATCTCTCTCTACCCATGTTCTATTGCAAGAGTCCCAACCTCTTCCGGTCGATAACGTCCTCGTACGTCCTAATACTTTGGGCATTACGATCGCCGAAGTCGGACATGCCAAACGCGGTTAACGAATCCATTAGACATTTCTGCATGCCCAGCCTGCTGCATATGCACGACGCCTTCGTTTTGTGCAACATCAACAACGGCAATGGGATCATCGAGTCACTTTTCTGACCCATCGGCTCTCCACTCTTGACCAACCTCAGGTAGCAACGTGATTTTGTCAGGCCGGAGGTATTCACATACTGAGCGGATTCGCTTACAGGCAGAATGGCAGGAAAATTCAAGATTCAAAGACGTTGCTACAGACAAACTAGTAACTCTGGCTCAAAAAATGCACGACAATCTGCTGCGCAGGTACTGGTCAGTTGGCCGGGGAGAGCGACAGCTGCATTCCTTTCTCGAGGCTGCTGACGTAGTCGTGCCATCTTTATCTGGTGCATCTCGTACAGCGAGCGGTACAGTTGCAGGCGCCAAGGCTTACGCCTTTAGTTTTGATAAGGTTGCGTCTCATTTGGATGGCATTTACCAAGTGACTGATTTATGTTTTAGTTTATTGCTGTCGCTACATTGCCCGTTGCAGCTGCCCATCATCCGTCTCGTCTACGGAAAATCCGAGTACCAGCGTGCCAACGTTCTGCGCGCAGCTCATGCGCCAACATCTCTTGTCTAGTCCAGTCGGGCAATGGACCAGCGGCGTTGTGGACATACCATCTCGATCGCGAGAAGGCGATGAGTTGCGCTCTCAAAAGCGCCATTAAAACGATAAAAGCCGCTAACGAGAAAGTGAATTCAAGACCTGTGGAGTCCCAACAAGCTATCGCCTCGGTCTTTCTGCTCTGGAGGCCAGCTAGCGTCAGACTCTCCCTTGAGGAACTAACAGTCGGTGATCGTTAGCAAACTCTTCTACTCCTTTATCTCATTCGTCGTGGCAGATTCCGATTAAACCTGAGGGGACCGTTGAATACGACTTCAACGCCCAAATCAATCGTATTCGTGAACAGATATTGCCTGAGTATTCGCCAATGCACGTCGCAGAAAAGAAGCGTTTACCGTCAAAGATCGGGCTTATCTCGATGCCGATAGGCCATACACCACATTCCCCGCGTTCTACTTTTGGGAACAAGTCTAGGCAACAAAGTTTATCCGTTGGTCTGACTACTAGGCGGTCTACAATTGTTACTCTGGATGCCATAGTGAATGAAATTGATCAGGTAAACATCACGGGAACCATTTTCTTAAGCCGCTCGCCCACTGACAGCTGAGCAGCTTGTTTTCGAAGCGAACGAGACCTCCTTGGACCTAGCACTCGATCAGGTGGATCTCGCTTTATCCCGTACCCCCAAGAAGCAGCCAGCAGTGAACCGAATATGGACGGCTGGAACTCCAAAGTCAGTTAAGCGGCCGATCAGGGCGAGAGATAGATTTCTAATGGAATCTATGCTTGAACCGGCCGTCTCATTACCATCTTTAACGCCTTACTCCTCAAATCATTTCGACGGGCAGATGATCACCTTTGCAACTGGTGCTGATGAGTCGTTTGGGTGCCAAGCAGAGCCGCCTTTTGGAAACGAACATGATTGGGCTGAAATCGGATTGACCCAGACACCGCCAAATCATGGGGGACAATCTAACTGCAATAATGGCAAGGAACATACGTTCCTCGACACTTTACGGCCTGGTTCGCGGGAAGGCACTGTCTCCGCTACTCAGGACGAAGAAATAAGCGAAGGTTTATGCGAAGAAGGTTCCAGCATGACTCTTCGTGATATATTGCTGCGCGCAGGTACGTACCAATATGACTTGTTAAGTAAGTCCTTTACCGGTTCATGCGCTTTTGCAAGGATACATATAACTATGATTTAGGCTTGAACGACGACGGGGGTCCCGTACTACTCAGCGAGGAATCAATGGTTTGGGAATGACCGTTAATGACCACGGAAGCTTCCTTTGCATACCTCTTTTGGGAAAAAATAACTTCCGTGTAATTGAATTGCGGAAGACCAATTTACGGTAACATATTACTTGAAGTTAAAAGAGCCGGAATCTCCAGGTAAGTGACTCTGAGTCTCACTCGGTTTGTAATTCCCCATACATAGTTCTCTGTAGCGTGTCTGGTGTGCTTAGCCACATGAGGATCGATGCGGCGGGCATGATTCGTTATGTAACTCGTTTCACCACATTGACTCGGATGTGCACACGAAATGGTAAGAGTGTGCACATGTCCCATTCTTTGATTGTCCTATTTAATTTTGACGTACTGAAAGCCTGAGGTGCCCGAAACAAAGAAATGATACCACTCCATTGAGATCCAGCCCTTTCCGCGATAGCATCGGATGTGGAAATTTGAGTTCTCTCGCATTTGACCAGCAGATCATCGTCAAAATGCCATATCGAGAAGCGAACTTTGAAGTCACGACTTACAGCAAGTGACTGCAAATCGATGGGCCGCTCCGAAATTTTCTCTGTGCGCGCTTTTACAAATAACCTAAGATAGGAAGAGGGCGGCCTTCCGTACAGTGGAGCGGCCCAGTCAACATACAAGTATCCCCACCGTTATTATACGCAATTGTGGTTCCCAATAGCCCTCAATGCCCCGTCACAGCCGCTTGTTTTAGGATCTTGGGCCACAAAAGTGTGCACATAGAATTGTATGGAGCAGCCCATCGATTTGCAGTATGGCTTACTCACAAGTACCCCACTTTGACCTGCTTGGCGAATTCATTACAGCACACCCCTATCACAGTTTCCAAAGTAAAGCTTTCCGTATTACTCTGGGACAAGAATCAAGCTGACTGGGCCAATGCAGGCATTCGAGTTGAGAGTCGGAGTTCGTCTCTTGTGACCTCAACCTCAAGATTCTAGCTCCACAGTTTTACGGACTACATGCGTCGTACGTACAAACTGTCCCAACTGCGCTTCTGACCTGACAGCAGAGTCTCCATTCCACAGCTGGCTACTATTTCCCCCGTTGAGTTAGTCGGTGTCAGTGTACACGTTAAGCTCCTCCACGTGGGTATGGGGAACAAGCGCCTGCACCTCAGGACTCTGTTCCCACGACTGGGATAGTTCTCAGGATTGATATTTCAGTTGAACGGATTGGATGAGAGGAAGTTCTATCTATGACTGTGATGGAAGCGCACGGGTACACATTCAATCTGACCAATTATCTACTAAGTACGGATTACCGCCCGGGAGATGGACTTCTAGTAAAGTTAAATATAGGAATGTTACATATCATTACGAACTGGATGGCCAAAGACACCGATGCACCAACGCTCATCTTTTGTTGGACCTAGGTAGGGCCAGGTCAGGATTGCTGAGGTGGGGGTGGGTCAGTCAATTGCCTGTCCCCCGTTCTGAATACCGATAGCGAACCTGAAAGAGATGCGAAAAGAAGCATGTCAATACCAGTCCTATGATCCGTTGATTTAGGCTTCGACATACCTGTTTACCTATAGGCAAGGAAATAGGCAGAAAGAGCAGGCAATTCATTTGACCCTGCATCTGCATAGCCTTGACGGCGAGATCCATTGAATTTGAGAACGATGACGGTCCCGCACCATGCTTTTTGAGCGGCATTTGATGTAATATGGCGGATCGCTCGGTTCGCGGGGGCACCAGACTTGACGGCTGTCGGGTTGTAGAAAAGGTGCAATGGAAAGCGCAGGTTCTCGCTGTTAAGACCTTGCGTGAGGACAATGCTATCCATCCCCCCGGGGAAATAAGCTTCGAGCAGTGGTTTGGGACACGGCTGCGAAGGCTTGTGGGATGGGCGGCAGTCGATGGAGATCATTCGAGGACGATCTGCGAGCTGAAGGTTAGAGACGAGGACGGTGTGGTCAGGCAAGCAATGAGCCATACCATCTTCTGGATTGAATAAAATTGCTGCTACAGTTGTAAACTGAGGCTCTGCAGGGGGTGGAGTGGCAATCATGTTGTACGTGGCGACTGCATGGTTGCCGCCCGCGCTACCAGCGGGGATACATTCGTTGCGGTGACGCGACCAATCCTGAATGGACGTCAAAAGATGGTAGACTTGACTGAGCACGGTTACTCACAGATTTAAGGTGCTCTGGAGAGCAATACCAGGCGCCTTGACAGCGCGAGCACCACATGGAAGTGGGACTCTGACACACTCCGCATGGCTTGTTGATCATGGTGATAGCAGGCATAGTCAAAGGGAGAGCTCAAAGTAGAGGCAGAGAGAGTTCCTGAGGTTGGAGTGAGCTTTGGACACAGTGAGACTAAGTCCAAGGCTTATATACCCATCGTTTGCTCGGTCCGTGAACGTGGCCATTACTATGCAGTAGATCTCGCGTCTTGTTAGTTGGTTGGATCTTGCTGATTGCGTTTCAAGTGGCAAATCGCGATCCCCGAGAAAGAGGGTGTTGACACCCTGAGATTCCAATTCAGGAACGACATGCTAAACCTCGGTTACAAGTACATTTCTGGCTGAGAAGATATCGGTGTCATTTTGTAGTCCTTGCCATAAGCGCGAATAGGTTGAGTTAATTCGTCGCGGGACAAGCATACCAAATTTCAAGAGCCAGTCGTATACATGGAGCGCCGGTATATCCTTCACCATATTCCTGAGCAGTTGAGGGGTGGCGGACATGCTGAAATCGCTTCACATTCAAATACTCAGGCTGCAACTTTGCAACCGATGCAGGTCTTATTCGGCATAGTGTCTCACGATGGTAACGCCGGGCATTATTATTTTTATCAATGAATATAATATATTATTTTTCTAAGAGGACCCCAGAAACACTATCGGCGTTCCCGGAACAATGCCGTTGCAGTCCGTCCGTTTGCCGGAGTCTGTCCAACTCGCTTGGCGGCGCTGCTTGAACTCGCTCAACATTAACATTGACCACGACCATCATCATGTCCGACGATGAGATGAACATTGACGACGGTACGTCTCACAACTTCACTGTATACGACTGCCTCTCATGCCTGTGTAGTCGCTGCAGGTGGAGCAGTGAGAAGACGCGGCCGCGGTTTCCAGAACTCAGGCAGGTTGCACCAGTTCAACATTTGTACTTTTCCTCAACTTTTCAAACTTCAAGGGGCAGGCGGCAATGAAGGAAAGGGTAGTGCAGATGCGGCGTATGATCGTGTTGACTCCTCGCATGGAGGATCCGATACGCGTGCTGCAAGATGTATGTTCCTCCAATCGCGTTTCAGTCGCGCTCGCTCTAACCTCAGCATTCAAACTTGCAGCCGTGGAAGGGTGGATTGTGCTAGTCACCAATGTTCATGAAGAAGCTACCGAGGAGGACGTCCAGGATAAATTTGGTGACTATGGCGAAATCAAAAACCTCCATCTGAACTTGGATCGAAGGACTGGTTATGTGAAGGTTAGTCGACCATTTTTCAGGTATGCAAACATTTTCTGATCATTGGCAATGTGAAGGGCTATGCTTTGGTGGAATATGAAACTATGGCCGAAGCGCAAGCAGCGATCGACGGCGCCTCTGGAACCCCACTATTGGAACAAACAATCCAATGCGACTATGCATTCGTTCGGCCTCCTCCTTCAGGACCAAAAAAGGGCAGAGGTCCTCGAGGTCGCAGTGCCAGTCCGGGACGACGAAAATAAATAATACTTTACTTCTTGTCTGTACATGTGCTCTAATACCATTCCATGCCCGAACGCAAGGCTCTGCAGTCATGAAATACCACCGTGACCAAGGCTGGGGTTGCGCTAGCATAATTAGCGTTAAACTGCAGTTCCTCGCTACAGTTCCACTTTATATATTCTTCAGTTGAGTTTTCGCAAATCGCTAGTCCTCGATACATGTTTTGCAGTCAAATGCGTATCATGTACCATACTCAGTGTATAGCACTTGACGGTCCTATAGAACGCTGACCGCGCAGACAGATCACACGCTGGCGTGCACGTGGTCAACTATGACCATTCCATTGCCCAAAGCCAGCTGCCAGGCTCTAGCTTGTAACTGGTATCAACGAACAACTTCCACCGCGACATACGGAACGCATACAACTTGAGCATGGCAAGAGGCGCTTCAGTCGAAAGTTCGGACGCCGAGGCTAATCAAACAAAGGCGGCGGTTGACGTACAGAGCGAAGGCGCGACTGACGAGGAAGAGTACGAAATTGAAGAGATTTTGGATGCAAGCCGCGGTCGATTCCCGAATGTGCGTCTGTGATTCAGTTCTCATTTCATTTCTTGCGAAAGCTCACCATAGACATAAATACCAGGGTCGACTAGGCTTCTATTGCAGTTGGAAGGGGTATGGACCAGAAGACAATAGCTGGGTAGACGAGAAAGACGCGTGAGTTGATTTCAACCATGCTCGAGACAACTGTCTGAGACAAACACTACAGCAACGCTGGTGATCTGGTTGAAATATTCTGGGCAAAGAACCCTAAGAAGGCAGAAAGGCTCCTGAAACCCAAAAAGTCGCGTCAATCCACTGGAGGAGCCTCCGCCGCCAGTGCCTCCGCGGGGAAGAAACGGGGTCGCAAATATCAGGCCAACGACGAATCCGATGAAGAATTGCGCGAGCAATCCCAACCGACCGTCAAAAAGGCAAAGAAAACCACCACCAACAAGTCCGCTTCGAGTACTCGAAGAGAGGAAACGGCAGATCCCGTTGCATCAGAAATTGGCGACATGAACCAGTACATGCACGTCGCCGACTGGGAGACTCTGGTCAAAACTGTTGACACTGTGGAAAGAGGCGATGATTCACATCTAGTGATTTATTTTACCCTGTGAGTACCCACTTCTTCCCAGCCGGAAGTGAGACCAACATCTATGACAGGCACAATGGTCAGCAAGTCAGAGAGAAATCCGACATTTGCAAAGAAAGATTCCCTCAAGCGGTAAGTACGGTCTTGATTCAGTTAACGAGCATCGTAGTGACATGACCTCATTTAGCTCCTCGAATTCTACGAGAACAATCTGCGCTGGAAAGTTGCCGAAGACGATTAACTCCTTTCCGCCACTGTGTTTGCCTTTTATACGGGTGTATTGCTTCCCTCTTGTACTCTTGTGACATCTAATATTGATTTACTGCTCACCTTTTTTTTCTGCAAGTTCGGCGATCAGTAGAACCCCCTTTTCGTTCCATCCTTGGTACATAGTTGCGCCCACCGTCGTTCAATCTATCTGTTTGTTTGACTTTTTTGACAGTGCAAGGCCTGGTCTGGTTACAACACCCTCCGTTTCGCGGATATCAAGCCTGGACACTATCCATAACGAACTTCTGCTTTCTCACACGAGACATTCTTGTGAACACTCTCGACGATTTCTACCCGCTGACTCGCCATTCACATCGTTTTGCGGGGACTTTACGCGTGACACTAGCTAGGAGTGATTTGATCGGATGAAGCACACTGCCAGCGCGTTTGCGGCCATTGGAACCTTTTATCTTGGTTCACTGTTAATTTTCACTCAAGTTAGGTGATGTGACATCGTGTGTTACCCGCCATGCTGAGGAATGACCCAAAAGGCTTTCGAGCAATTTTATGCCTTCCCAGAAAGGCGATGATTGGCATGACGGTCACTGTATGCCCTAAATGGCGACTTAGCACTTCTGACACTTGGCTTTTGTACTTACTATGAGAAGGACGAGTAAAGAGATAACGGGATAGGTGGGTTTATATCTTTACCCTTTAGATCTTGTCTGCTCAATGATTTCGCAGTTGGTGACGCCGCCTGTTGGTTATCAGTTTGTCGCAGTTATTTTCTCGACGTCGGCGTCCTGACATCTGCGTGACACTCCACCAATATGACATGGGTATGGACAGTCACGATACCGTTGTTGGTTTTGCTTGCTGCTCCGAGTCGTAGGTTTGCCAGGGAACTTCCCTGGTGCGGCGGTGTCCTCTGGCAATTCTCAGGAACGACATTGATAGTTGGATACAGAATCCGTTTCCAAATAAACTTTCGAACTCGGTCATCGGTGACGGGCACGAATCAACAATATCAAAAATTACTGTCAGGGACGGACCATGATGGCGGGACTAAGGTAGGTCTAAATGCACCTTCATTTTTTGTACTAATGGTAGGCTCCTAGGTCTACGATTGGCTGTCGCAGTGGTCCAATGACCTCTCGCCTGGGCCTCGTGCGTGGAATGGGTGGAACTGAAGTGCACCGCAGGCCACTTATCCGTTGATAGCAAGGCTATCGCAGTCGTACATATACGCCTGTGTCCACTCATTCCACGTGTACTCTCAGCCCTTCTTCTGATATAGGTCCTTCAAGGGAGTTCCTATTACAGCAGTCTCTTCTCGCTCGATTCCAACCTGATCAGGACATGATATGCATAACCGGGCAATCAAATCCCTGTTTACAAATATAACGCATTTTATGTACGTCGCCACTGCTTTTGAAAACATTGACTAACTTTGGTGTACTAGTCCTTAAGACCTGTCCTCCTTTGGTGAAAATGGAACTAGACGACATCCGAATGGGACGTTACCTTAGATTCAGTGTTGGCGATGCGAGCAACGCGCACAACACCTTGTCAGCTGGAATTATATTCCTCCTTCATGTGGTTCTCATGTTCTCGACGGGACCATGTAACGCCAGGTGGTGGCAACCAAATCAACGCCCTACATAACAAGATAAAGGCTTCATACATGTCTCCCACAGGATGACATCCCATCCTATTTTACTTCAACTCACTGCCAATTCAGTTGGACCTGACTTATGCCTGAACCTCTCTCCCCGAATATGGTGTCCCTTTTAGCTGGTGGGACTGGCCAGACTTTCGACCGCTCACAGCTAGTTTCAGTTGGCCGCAATCACGTCACAATCAATCTGTCCCTTGGAAAAACGATGCTCCCTACTTCGCCAACTCAACAGCAATCCTTTTTGTCTCATGCTGACGTCGATATGCTGACAGACTCGCCACCTCACCGAGTGAAAAGTTTCTTGCGCAGGCTTCGCAACCGTTTGCGGCGATTGGGGCAGTCCAAGCCACCCCTTGTCACTGCGGAAAACTCTACTGTCCTGACGCCTGACACCAACAATCGAGTAGAACCCCAGTCCCTTGGGGCGGGGGTCCCTCCGGAAACCCTCTCGGGGACCAGGAACGGAACTATCTATGGTTCAAACGGGACCAGCCTAGTAAGCTTTGCATACTACTGTCAGTTTTATCGACTCAATGAATGCATAGACCTCTCTCGAAAGTCTAGATTCATGGCAAACACACAGCTCGACGTCAAATCTCTACGACTCAGATGTGTGAACCATATGTACTCCACCAGAGAAGGCTATCTCTGCGTGAATCCGCGCCCTTTGGGACCTCCTGCACGGATCGGCGATGTTGGATTGGTGGGCAGAGATGGGTTTGGTGCCATATTCAACCCGTTCGACCTCGAGAATTCCCCGGCCATGAACATCGTTCGTCAATAGAAATTTCTCGAAGACAAACTATGGGTCAGACGACGGGTAAGGTCGTTTACTCATTTCTTTGTAACTGTAAATCGACAAAATCTGCAAGGTCCATCGAGAGCTTCGAATTCCATTGCCAATCACAATCGGGGGCGGTTTTGGTGCTGACGTCACCAGCGCATCTCGAGGTACATCAGGACACCCTCTCGATCCGCGACTTTATCCTCGAGAATGCCGAACGAGTATATCACTTTGCACGTACCCGACGAAGAATCGAGGACGGTCAATCACTTTATATCGTGACTGGATGCATCAAGTCTGATAGACTTGCACTTGCTACCCATAAAATGTCAACGCAAGAACCGAATGACACCCTCGTCCTGGAGAATAGAAGCACACCAGAGGCACTTGTGGACTGTCGGAGATACACAGACGACGGGCGTAGTATATCTATCGGTGAGGACGGGAACGGCAAATGACCAATGTCTGTTTCTGCGCGGATTTCTACTGACGCCTGGGTTGACGCGCACAATCGGCTTCCAGAAGGCATCGTGATAGTTGGGACTTGGATCCAGAAGACGATCCTCCTGGAAAAGGAGCAACCAAGAGGAATAAATTCATGGGGTCCGATTCCAATCAAGGATTGTCACATCTGAAGCCTTATTTCAAAGGCCCGGCTCATCCTCATTGTTGCACTTGTCCATGTCGACCGGGGTGGTGGTACAGTCATTTCGCCCTGGCAAATGGCTGTACATGGAACATTTGTTCTTTGGGATGAATGGCACTGGATGTGATTTAGCTGGATCCACCTTCTCTTTGTGTCAACCATATGCTACTGAGAAAAGTAATTTGGCATGATGGAGTCCCCTTGCTTCATTTCTTACTGCAAAACATCTTCTCTCTTGAGCTTCAGATACAGAGCAGTAAATAAAGAACTTTGTCAATTGTCACAGGCTGTTGGCTGCTTTCTTGGCTAATGGCATGGAGTTGTTTGGGCTGTCAACTAGTAGTAAGTACTGTCTACACACTCAACCAGCCCACTGACAGTGGTAAGTGTTGACTAACAATAAGGGATTAGTGCAGGTCTGGGTAGCCTAGAAGTTCTCCTGGGACAGATGGACTGAGCTGGACACTAACAATTTGATTGACTGTCTGATATTCAAACAACCTCACCAGTGGTTGAGATCCAACAAGGGGTCCACCCAAGGCGAATCATGGCAGCAGGAGGCTGTCATGGTCCTGAAACACCTTTCTCAATCCCTTCGGAATGTGGAATGTAATGCAGATCTGAGTACATGATTACATCGGCCTGATGGTCTAGTAGTATGATTCCTTGTTAGGGCTTAGCAGCTTTCTTCGAGGAGGTCCCGGGTTCAATTCCCGGTCAGGCCCATTTCTTTTTTTTCTCTGCCGAATTGCTCAAGCACTACATTTTCTGAACAAGAATGAGGTAAAGCTAGTAGTATGAAAAAAAGTCTGTCCGGTCTGTCTCATCAGCCCACAAGGAGCGTTGAAAGTGTGTTACTAAGGGGCTTTACCAATATAGACGCCTTAAAACCTACATCCGTAGCAAGAAATTGACCAAGCCTCTGCAGTGAGAACCAAATTACATTGCCAAATAACGCCATAGACCGCCCTCTATTTCATTTGGAACCCACACTTTTGAGTCAATAACTATGTTGGGTGCAGGGTCAAGTTGACCGTTGGCCGAGTCGAACTGGCGGCTAGTAAGATATGCGCTTATGTCCGGAAGCAATGCTACAGTGGTATCGACCCGGACTTTGAGCACCTGCGGGTTAGTCCTCATAGTCCTAAGGATCAAATTATCCTTCAGAAACCATCAGCATCCTGGAGTTACAAATACGAACATCATGACTTACCAGCTCATAGGCGCTGACCCCAGAAACTGACACCCATTTCAGGTTCGGCAAGTAATGTTGCAGGAGTTTGTCAATGAATGAGAAGTCAGTGCATCCAGGCTGCTCGGAGCCACCAACCTGAAGGTAGCCAATCGACTGAATTGACTTCATGTGACATAAGAGGGACTTGGAGCACAGGCGCTCCAAGAGTGGTTCATCGTAAAAGTCGTATCGCGCAGAGAACACCTCAAGGACGTCGGAGTACGATTCGATGTACTGAAGCATCTCCGCAATCCTGCTGGAGGTCAGCTGGATAACCGACAGTTCCCTGAGCTGTACTTTGCTGATCCTGAGCAGATCCCAGATAGTGGGGCCAAGTGATTCTCTTGCTACATCGAGGTCTGACCCGTCGACGAATCCGGCGTTTAGGATGAGGGTTGTGAGTGCGGGGAAGAGTGGTTGCCTTGAGTCCAACGGTGCGGTGGGTGCCAGATACCGTATATCACGACACTTGACATCCAAACGATGGAGACGAGGGTAGGTGATGGAGCGGACAGGAATGATGTCTTCCAACCCGCCGATAAGCTTGCCTCGTCGCAGCGTCAGAATCTCCAGCGTCTGCGCGACATTTCGGATCGTCCGGTGAAGCATACTCGTTTTTCGTGGGGTGCCTTCCATGTCGAAGACGAGTTCTCGTACAATCAATTGTCTGAGCCCGACCAAGCCATCCAGAACTCGGTGTAGATCCTGAATATCGAGAGAAACCAGGACTTTATCCAGATTGGGCAAGGAAGTCTGTAGGCCTTGGACGATGGAACTGTTGAGCAAGGCTTCTTCTGGGATGGATGTCCAGCTGAAGAGCATCGTGAGAACAACATATTGGTAAGACAGGGGTTGTACAACACGAGGACTTACCTCAGGTCCTTGAGATATTTGAACGAAGCCACGATAGACCCAACCGATCTTGACAGCGAAATACTGTGGCGACTTGGCAATTGCGAGCGCGTCAACTCTTTGAAGTCAAGGAAGGCACCCGGCTGTAGTACCGTCGAGAATTGGTCGTGATACCACTGGGGGATCGTGTGTGTTCGTTCTATAACAAGCCTTCTGGCAACAGTTGTTGCCCGGTGACCGTTCAGAAGTTCGTCTGCCAGGTCCTGCAAGAAGTCGACAATGCCTTCGTCGACAAGTACCCCGTCGTAGGTCGTCTTGACCACGATTGAGATGCAGGATAGGACCAAATCGTGGAAACCCGAACCGAGGGATCGACAGGTGAGCCGAAGGGTTTTGATGTCTTTGGATGATAACTGATAGGCTCGCAGTTAGCGCTCATATCAAGTAGATTAACCAATGTCTCCACTTGCCTCTGATCCCATTACCCCTACTATATCTACAGGAAGACTCAGAAATGACATTGCTGTCGCTTAATTTGCGAGGACAATCGCAAGCGGAAATAACAAAGGAGGGATATCCAGAAATCACGATTTAACCGGTGATCCCTTTCAGAATATAGATGACCATGTCATGTCATCATCTGCTCCGTCACCTTTCGGCGCCTCATGTTGCTCGACTGAAAGCAGAACATAACGAAGTTCGCAAGTACTTGGCGGAGTCCAACTGGCGTCCCAAAAGGTCTATGTAGTACCCTCTTTGATGGATAAGGTGACTTGAAACTGTAAATCGGATGTAAATGGATGTTGATTGAGTAGCCAGATGTTGAAGTACACTATAGAAGTACAGTAAATTGAATAAAATACCCGAAAGCTGATGATGCAAACGAAGAGGAAAGAAAGGGTCCATGCAACGATCTATGATCGCTCTCCACGTAACCGACGGGCAAGAGCGAGATCTTTCGGTTGGATTGTCACACGCTTAGCGTGGATGGCAGCCAAGTTGGTGTCTTCGAAGAGCGAGACAAGGTAAGCCTCAGCGGCTTCCTGGAGCGCCATGACGGCGGACGATTGGAAACGGAGGTCAGTCTACAAAACTTGCAGTTAGATCAGAGTATACGATAAGTCATGAATGTTGAGCATACCTTGAAGTCCTGGGCAATTTCACGGACAAGACGTTGGAAGGGGAGCTTGCGGATGAGCAACTCAGTAGACTTTTGGTAACGTCTGATTTCACGGAGAGCGACGGTTCCGGGCCTGAACCGATGCGGCTTCTTGACACCACCAGCTGCGGTCTACAAAAGATTGAAATGAGTTCCAAGTGTAACACCAGTACCACCAGTTAACACGTACAGCAGCGGTCTTTCGTGCAGAGGACTTGGCAGCGAGCTGCTTGCGGGGCGCTTTGCCACCAGTGGATTTACGGGCAGTTTGCTTGGTGCGGGCCATTGGAAACGATGAGGAGAGTGGTTGGTCGCTGTGGGGTGGTGGGGTGGTGGTGGTGAAGGGCGAAAAAGTTGGGGATCCAACGAGCAAAGGGCCCGGCGTATATATACACACGCGACCGCGCTTCCACGTGATGCGCGCGCGCCATCAACGAAGCTACGAATCAACAAACGAGGAAATGCAACACAGCCACCACGCGCCAGTATATATCCAGCGAACTTC